>CM031572.1:16979805-17228944 GCA_018467065.1 Ephestia elutella
TATTGATCAATAAGAAAAGAGACCACATAAGTTAATATAGGTTCTTTGGGGAAGCTTGGTTATTGTTGCCTCCTTAGTTGAATTACTTTAACTAATTTCCTATTATTTTTAGGGTTCCGTACCTCAAAAGGCAAAAACAGAACCCTTATAAAATCACTTTGTTGTCCATCTGTCTGTCAAACTTTTTTCTCAGGAGCAACTTAAAGTAATTAAAATTATACGTCAACGCAATCAGGAGCTACTTCCCGTTGACCTCAAATTGTGAAATTTGGCAAAAAGCAAGGTCTAACAGTACTTATACAGGAATAAAATCTGAAAGTTGTAAATATGTTGTTCTGTTAATATTATGAAGTCTAAAAAAAAAAGTGTTACAAACTTATTTTTGCGTTTGATTCAGTATGAATGATCGAACTGCGAAGTTAAGTTTGTTTCACAAACTAGTTGGCCTTTTAGTTAGAGCTATAATGTGAAATGTACTTGCGTGTACGGAACCCTCGGTGCGTGAGCTTGACACACTTGGCCAGTTTTTTTAAAACATAACGCCTAACAATATGTCCCAGCATTTTTCTTTTGTCTATGAGCTAAAGAAGACTGTGTTTTTGATTATATTTTGTTTCGTTTTTGTTTCTGTCCGAGTGAGTTCCAACGGCCCCGGCGGACTGTGATTTTGCGTTGACGGGGCTGTTAGAAAAAAAAATTACCAACGGCCCCGGTGTATTTTGAAATGGGACGGATAGCATAAGCCGTTGAAAGTCACTCGTGGCTCGTGGCGATATTTTCAATTCTCCAAACACTACATCAAATGCCTCTTTTCTGTTTATATTGGTTGGGTAATAAAGGTTTTACGAGTAACCCTTTATGTGGAAGTATCAACAAAAATATGTAAGCAGAAAAGTTACTTACTTCATTGCACATAATAACGCTTCATCAACTTTTATTCATGTGTTGAGGGTTAGTGGTGGTCCCTTCGTAGATGAGAGCTGATTTGGGGCATGAAAGACCTTCCTACAAGCCTTTAAACTGTAAGCCATATTCTTATACGGTCAACGACACATGCTGAGCGGAGACCGTTTTGTTTTTTTTATAGCCAAATAAATGATTTTTCTTTCTTTCTTTCGAATTTTATGGATCAATTAATAGATATAAAATTCGATATTAATATTAATCGATATTAATAAAATAATGAAAAAAAAAATTGAAAAAGACAAAAATAACATACGTCCTAATTTTTGCGACTAACTTGTTTACAAAGAGTCGTCGACACATAAAAACGCACCAAGAATATTCAATTTTTCTATTTTAATATCAATAAAATATAAATAAAAACAAATTTATTGACATGTTTCAATAAGTTTCAGATATCAGAACATATAAAAAACAAGAATGTGACGATTTATAAGTGCTTTATTTATAAACCTTTATGAATAAAAATAATTGACTTTGACTTTGACTTTATATGGCAGAATCTACAAACGTGAATGTTCTCCTTTTTCAAAATAGAACAAGTTTCATTTATTGTACAAAGTAATGAAAAATAAGACAAGATACAAATGCCAGTACAGATTACCGACCTCAAAAGCATTTTGCAACTTCCTAGCCGCGATGTAAAGCAGCTGTATAGCAGTATATACTGGGTACCTGTACAGCACATATATACGACCGGTGTAAGGCCAATAACGACCTCTTCCTAGCAGATACAATTGGGACCAAAACAGTCACGATTTTAGAATAAGTGTTTTGCAATGAGAACCATAGACAGAAAAAAACATATTTAAAATATTTTTTCCAACTTTTGACTTTCAAAACTAATGTTTAGAAAAGTGATTTGAAAAAAAATCACAAACTACTTATGCCTCTGGGCTTCGCTTATTGTCGTCCTATTCGGACTTCTATCGGAAATCGAATACATTTAATCGAATCGATATTTCCGTTAAAATTTTAATTTTCAATAACGAAAAAAAAAAAAAAAAAGAAAGAATAAGTGCAGTCCTAGCTGAAAGATTATATTGCCTTTTCGATTCTGACTGCACTTATAATGCAGATGAAATATTGCTATCTATTAGCTTATATTGCATTCCAATTATATTCCAAATTTTGTGACCAAAAGTGACGGCAAAGAAAAAATACACAGGGTAGGATTTGATTTGCCAGAGACTTCAAAGTTTGCACTAAGACTAGCTTTTGACGGCGGCTTCGCTCGCGTTAATCCTTTCTTAACGGATGCCTACGTCATTACATCTACCTGCATACCAAATTCAGCCCGATCCTTCCAGTGGTTTGGGCTGAATTTGGGCGGCATTGATACGAGTGGCCTGTGGTGTGGCCCTAGAATAGCACCAACCCAACTCTTCCCGTGGGTGTCGTAAGAGGCGACTAAGGGATTTAAAACACCGGAGGATGGGCAGCAGCGTCTTTCCGCGTACTATGCCATCACACTGCGATCGCCAACCCGCCTGCCAAGCGTAGCGATTACGGCAAAACCCCCATGGACAAAATCCTTGGGGGAGGCCTTTGTCCAGCAGTGGACGTCTTTAGGCTGAGATAGAGAGAGAGAGAGAGAGATTGATACGAGTAGATAAGCATGTCAGTCAGTCAGTCACCATTGAGTTATATATATAAAGATTTGTACTATAGCACTAAAAGACACTTTACATAATTATGCCCTCAGAATACAGTTATGCCCTTCTAAGATCATAGGGGAAGTATATCTTAACCTATCAAATGAGGTAAAATTAACGCCAGTGTTAAATATCACGTTATATAACCATCCATCGACTCCTGACTAATATTCCTAGTTTATTAGAAGAGAGTAAATTTATCCTTGGTAGACATGCATTACTGTTTCCTTATAAGTTAATAATATGCTCGTTATTTCGCCACAAGCAGTGTACATTGCTTAAGGTGTTTACATCAAAGTTTATGTTAAATAGATATGACTCATTTGTCCGTTTGCATGTTGATTTTATAGAGGCTATATAGGGATCTAGTTTAGAATTCCTTAGGAGCCCTAATTAATGTTTTAATTTAATTGTTTTTTGCCATCCTTAATATAAAGTGAAAGTAAGCTTGGTTGTTCGTGGAATTTGTAAATGAATTTATTTCACCCAACTACGGCGATAAAGAGGGTTTTAACTCACCACATAAACAAAAAAATAATTATTATTTTTTTGTTGTGTGTGTAGCAAATAAGCAATTTTTTTTTCCTAGCCATTTGTGCCCCACTGCTGGGCAAAAGCCCCCCCTAACTTCCTCCACGTATCTCTATAAGCAATATTAGACGTAAATCTAAATAGAGAGAATCACAATCTAAAATGTTGTAATAATTGCGTAAAATTATTTAATTTTTTACTTATTAAAATATGTTACTTAAAAGTACTTATTACTTCCATGGTTACTTACTCTTTATTTCTACATATCGATGGCGTAGAGTGAAAACCTCGGATGTTTCTTTTGCCAAAGAACACACATCCGAGGTTTTCACTCTAAGCCATCGATATCGTGCTTTGTTGACAGAACAGAGCAAAAATTCAAAAAAGTTTTATCTCATACTTAATCATTTTTCCAAGCGTATAGAAGTAATTTCTTTTATATTTGGCTGGCTGTCTGGTTCAAATTAAGTAGATTTACTTCTTCGCGGCAATATGGTTGGAACATTGGGTTTATGTCTCTTGGTAAAGCAACTACAGACAGTCACATAAAATGCTTATTTAGCGACTATCGCCTCGTTACGTCAGGCTGATCCTAATCGGGTCGGAATGGGGCTTTTCTGCGCACCTTTTTTGAGCAAATCGTATTTATTGAATCATTTATTTTGCAATAATCCACTATAATCGGGCCGAAACCTAAACTCCCGTATGACAGGTGTCATCAGGGTCAACCAATGAAGTTCCGATATTTTTAAATTTAAAATCTATGCGCGGAAATGTAGTACTTGAACTTCCGGCTTGCCCGTTTAGGGAGTTCCATTGCATCCGTCTGCAATAAATCGATAGTGAAAATGTAAAAAATCACGATACATCGTTTATATTATCGATTTATTTAACAAGGTTTGTAAATGCTGGATATAAAAAAAAAATGCGTTTTAAGATTAAAAATATTTAACATTAAAGTCATACAAAAAAAGGGACAAGAATTCACGCAATCGTATAGAATCGTGACATCAAGTAGATAATATTATTCACAATGAATTTATTATCCATGTTATTGACGATGACAGCGACTCAGACTCAGGTTCAGACTTCTGATTAATAAAAATAATTATTTTTTTTCGATTTGTTTTTTTACGTAACATCAAATAATCGCAGCGATTCGTGTTTAGGTACATCACTATTATTGTCAAAGTGACATACGTCATACGGGAGTTTAGGTTTCGGCCCGATTATAGGATTCTACTGTGCATTAGCAAATGTTTTAATTTTCAAGCGATAATAACAACTGCTAAATGCCATCATTCGACAATTAATATAACGTATAACGAATGCAGTATTTTGTGTTGATGACATTTATCAAAATTAGTTTTATTAAATTACTAGCTTTTGCCCGCGGCTTCGCTCGTGTTAATCCTTTCTTAGCGGATGCCTACGTCATAACATCTACTTGCATGCCAAATTTCAGCCCGATCCGTCCAGTGATTTGGGCTGGCGTCGATAGATCACTATGTCAGTCAGTCACCTTTGAGTTATATAAATATAGATTGTTCAAAATACAACTTGTTACTTTTGTAAGTAGGTCCCAAACACCGTCTCTTAAATCATTATCATCAACTACAAAAAGCCTACGTAAAGCTCCACCATAGATGTCTACAAAGAAGAGTTGGAAGCAACTTTGCTTTTAAACCAATCGATGCAAATCCTACATATCGATACAAAAGTAACCTACCTAACCTCGTAAATGAAACAAGAAGCCGCCTAGATCTAGGTCTATTAGATAGCCTGGCGTAAATCTAGACCTAGTTACATAAGACTACCGTAAAACAATGCCTGTGCGGCCATCGATACGCGTTACGTAAGGTATTGATTGGGCAATAGCCCATAGTTAGGTGACTATAGGGCCATTAGAACTCTTAACTGAATACGAGCTGAGTATGGAAATCTAGTTTTAGTCCTTATTAATGTTGAATTAAGAGTAAATAGTTAAGTTTATTTGTCCGTTTCACATACACAGGGTCACACACACACTTAGCCAGTTATTTTATTTTATTTTTTTATCAAAAATTTTTATAAAGCGAGTATTATAGCACTCGCTTTATAATAATTATAAGGAACATTTGTTAACTTGTAACATGTGTTTTAAGTATCAATATTTGATATTAAATGTTTAATTTAAAACATATTTGGTACTGAATGATCTTAATGAATCTGTGTGAGAGTTTATAGGCGGGGCATTTAAATTTTTTTTACCGACAAATTCCTACAACCATGATTCTTATACTTAACATTATTTTGATGTTTTTAGACATCCTTATATAAAAAAAAGAATTTTGATGATCCGATATGAAATGGGAGGGTAAATAAACTATACTGAATTGCTCGTTAACAAAAAAGTTTACAATAGAGATTACTGTTCACAATTAATTAATAAGACTTCATTTACCTGTAAATAAAAGTTGGCCGGTAAGGCTTTCTAGTCATAAAATGTATTTTTAACGTTATAAATGTCAATATGGTTTTTATTTAATTACAGGAAATTGGGTTCATAAACATGAGTCGTTTTTTAAAATTAAGATTGAATAATTCACATTACGTACGAATATACAATTTTCTCGACTGTAGAATTTAAAAAAAAATTAAAAGTTAATAAAAAAAACTGTTGTAGTCACCCTTATAAAAATTGAGGATATGGTTCATTACAAGTGATTACAATAGTATACGAATAATATATAAAAGTCACCATTGCTGGATTTTTTGTTTTTGTACAGGATATTTTTAAAGTATAAAAATTACAACTCATTAAAAAATCCATTTCGGATTGTTATTTATTGGTGATTTTTTAAATCAAGCTTTTATTATTCGTAAGGAAACATGTAATAAAAAATCACCCTGGTAGGATTTTTTGTTTGAGAGTTATAACAATATGAGTCTTATAATAGCGTTTAAAAAAAAACGGCGGTGGTGATTTTTTTTACACTTAAATTTGCAGTTGTAATATCATAATCTATGTAGTTTATAAAAATCACCATTGTAGGATTTAATGTGACCACCTCCATACAACTGAAAATTATATACACAGCCCCGACTATTAATTAAGTGTATTGATTTCTTTTCACGAAAAGTTTTTTTAATTTGAACACTGTGAATGATGGTGGAAATTCGTATAAATAGTAGTATATCATAATAAAAGGTACACAACTTGTATTAACCTCTTTTGTCCTTCTTTTTAGACTATTGATCAAAAAAGAAGTGTTATGTTTTCAGGGTTCATGTATGTAAGTATGTACGTATATAAGTTTCTTTATTCCACTATAAGTCCTGAACGGCTTAACAGATTTTGATGTAACAGGTATTGTTAGATTCCTTGCATTCCTCCGAGTGACATAGGCTATGTAAGTTGTCAGTCGTGTTTTTTATTTTTAAACTATTAGCTTGTTCTAGTTATAAATAAAGGAAAATCTATCTCAACACAGTTCATCAGAATTCTTATCGAGGTTAACGAATCAATTTCCCAAAGCAATGATCTGTAATAACCATACATTTTGTACAGTTTACCTTACAATACTGAAATAATAGCATCCATTTAACAATAATACTAAATAATTACCCCATACAAAGTAATTATGCGTAGTTCAGTATAATTTGCCATATTGCAACCGTGGTTGATTTAACGGTTTAATTCGTGGTTTGGTGTATTCGGTATGCGGGGCGATTAGCCCATTGCTAAAGAAACTGAGGTCAATGGGCTAAATTATGTTTTAAATACGTTATGTACTCATATCTATAATACATAGTATAAAACTGAGATGCTTTCCGCGTCTCTTTGATGCACAGACTGAGAGGCAGTAGTAATAGCATTGTGGCACAGGGTGGGCGCTTCATGGAAACGGCGCGTCAAATATGCCTACTACTACCATGGAAGTAATAAGTACTTTGTACAACTGGAAGGTTTACTTCAAAATCCGTGACAAACAAAAATGAACTTAATGTTGAAGTCAATAGTACTGTTTTTAAAATAATCATAGTTAAAATAAAAAACGTGCCCGAAAGAGAATCACTTTCCCGTCATTGTGTCCCTTTCACTCAGTTGCTATGTTAAGAATTTACTTCTATTTAGTAGAAAACGATTACAATGAATCAATGGAAATTCGTTGTGTGAGTATTTCTTATTTATTTACTAGATACCATCTAGATACAACTATTGCTTGAGAAATCATATTCATTAGGCAACATATTGGAAAGAAATCTATACATATAATAAAAGAGTAAAAATATGTCTGTACATGCAGTATTTTTTACTGAAATAGATAGATCTGTCTGTCTGTCTGTCTGTATTATGTACGCGTTTCACGCAAAAACTACTGGACGGATTTGAATGAAACTTTTTTTGTTGTATAGCTGCCTGGCAACATATATATATAACTGGCTATAATTAATTTTTGAAAACTGGAACACCTGATGAAGAACCTTAACAGAACAGCTAAACTATAAGAAATATGGAAATGGTACCTTTGCAAAAGTTTATCAATCTGACGAGCATTTTCTATTGACGTATAAAAATCGAAGATCAGGATCATCTGATGAAGAATTCCAAGAGACCAGCTACACTATTACATATATGGAAATGGCGCCTTATCAAAATTCGTTCAACCTGATGAGCATTTTCTACTGACGTATAAAAATTGAAGATTATGGAACATGTGATGAAGAACTCCAAAAGACCAGCTACTCTATAAAATAAATGGAAATGGGGCCTTAGCAAATGTCGTTCAACCTAATGAGCATTTTCTACTGACGTATAAATAGCCAGGACATGGGATAAGACAAAGAGGGACTCGGGGTGGGAGTGGTGGTACACGGCAAATTGTAGATAACGAGCAGATGAAGATCGTTTATTGAATGAAATATCACTTTTGATTCATTTTAACACCGTGACTGAACTACGAGTACCTAATATAATTGGATAACCAGAGATCTGAAATTTTGAGTAGGTACTGGAGTTTAGGTTACTACAGTTTGGAACACAAAAAGATTTTTCATCTAAGCGAAACTCACGCGGGCGAAGCCGCGGGCAACAGCTAGTTAATTAATAACGTCTTTAGTCCACCCACGCGTTCGCATACGGCAACGAAACTTCAAAAATCTTGTCAGTTGGATGAGAGCGTTTCGTACTGTGGTTTCGTATATGCTGTGTCTCGTTCAAACTAAGCGAGATTAGTATAGTTGCATCCTTATCAGTACGTTCGCACGTAGCTGCGAAGTAGCTGTTACAATGACGACGTAGGCGATTCGCTAATGTCATGTTTCGCTTCGCAATGCGTCATGTAATCAGAAATCAATGCGATGTGACGTGCAAAAATATACACCAATATATTAAAATATAAATTCTTGATTTCATTCCTACAAAACATGCCATATAAAAACCGGCAGTGTATCGCAGACGTTTCGAATCGCAAGCGTTTCGCAGCCGAATCGCTTTCGCATGCGAACGCGTCGGTGTACTAAGGGCGGTAATAGCATGAAAAACTTTTCTAAAGTTATGGAAATAGTAAATATTTGCAATACACTAGCAACACAAATTAAACAAAATGGCTGCTTTTTTCTGTAGCGCGTGAATTTAATTGTTTTTAATAATAATAATTATTGGAGTTTAAGGAGAATGGTTAATAAATGTTGTGCTATTAGAGGATTGCAATAAAGAAATCATACCCAGGTTGTGGGATTTCGCTTCCACGGGTAAGTTTTCATTTCTGGTAGTAGGAGGTGACTACATCCTTAATTATAAAGAAAATAAATGTATCCTAGTAACAAAGATTTTTTTCAGATTACGGCAAAAATAGAACTAAGAAAAAAATGGATTGGGATGATTCGTGGGAAATTAACTAATAACTCGTAATATGTAGCTTACATTTCCAACCTGAGGATTACCGGGCGGATTATTAAACTAGCTTTACGCTGCTGCAAGGAGAGAAGTATTGGGCTCAGACGCCCAATCTGAGGAATGATCTGGAGCGACATAACAATAGGGCAGTTATTAAAACTCCTGCAAAGTTAACAGGTAGATTCAGTGGGTCGCAATTTTACCAACGTGAGTTACCAGGGTGACCTCAAAACCCTATACATACGGGTTGTCTCGGGGAATTGGGTGAAATGGTCCCGGCATGAGTGGACTGATCACCCGTCTGGAGCTTGCGCTGGCGTGTTCCCAATCAAGTAAATAAAAGAAACAACGTTTAAATGTAATTAAATAAATAGTTTTTTTTAACTTGAGTATTATTTTACTTAGTTTATAAATAGTACTATATTTTATTGAACCTATGGAATAGCTACATATTTTTCTAGTATCGTAATTGTAGGGGCGTAAGAGCGCAAACGAGCGTAATTTTGACTCACACACAACTCATGACATGTGACATGTGGTTCACTGGTCCCTAAGAATTTTGTTTTTTCAACATGGTCACCCTCGTCAGAAAGGGACGGCAGCCACGATTTCGAGCCTCTCTTTCGGCTCGCTTTTCTAGTCTCCAGTGAACCTTCCAGTTGTACAAAAGTACTTACTACTCTCCATGACTACTACTACAAATGAAACTGTATATCCGTGAACCACGTCAGTAACAGCGTCAATGTGTGCGTTTTCATAGTCGGAACGTCCCACAGTTACACAAGAACGGGGGAGAAGTGCGGGAAGGAGCGGGGGTGCCATGTATTGCCCGAGGAGGGACAGGGAGTTTCCTTTCTGTACGTCAGTACTAATTACGTAAGTACTAATATTAATTCTTGGTGATTGTGGGTCAACTTTGACAAGCACACTCCTCTCTTACTGGATGGTATTGTGATCGGAGCCGTCAGTCAGAAATATCGCTAATTTCTTTACTAATTAAGTCAAATTGTTAAAAATAACTTTTTTTTTTAATTTTAATCTACGCAACCAGTTTTAATTTGATTTTTTTCTCTCATTCAGATAATTTCTTCCAGAATCGTAAGAAGTACATACGATTGTATCTATATTACACCAGAGCAACTCTGTGGTGGAGCTCCTTTGTAAAAATCTGTTCAGTTTAAAAACATCATTGAAATACTCTAGTCATTTAAAGCAAATATGAACTCGCTAGATTTTATATAGTATTTGTTTAAAGTCTCTATACTTCCATTTGTTGAAACCATGTTAAAACAAATGATACAGATAAATGAGACAGGATCTGTCATAATGAGCGATTTTTCTGATAGCTAAATTAAGAAAAATAAAATCGGTATAAAAAAGTCTTAACAGATGGCGTGTTATTTAAAGCCGAGTCGTAATAAATGGTTGTCCTTTATATTTCCGTGCGCTTTTTTATTATTAGCCAGAGGCAGACTTTAAAATCTCACATAACAACATCGTTTGACTAGTCATTGCACAAATCACAATATTGATACTTTTTAGATGTTTTTTTTATTAGGTTAGGTTTTTTTTAAAATGCCGTAATACCGTGCATTTTTGCTTCTTGAATGGTCTTCACGCCTTTACCAAGTGCCACACTATGAATTCATCTGGAACTATTTATTTTTTTTTAATTTGGGTCTCGAAAAAATCCCTCATTAGATTAAAATGGAAAATGTTTTCTTGTTATTATAAAATGTCTTCATTTTGAGAATGGGCTGTGTATTAACGGAGTACTGTTAACTCCTATCTGCCATAATTAGTATTAACAAACGCGGGGCTTTCTTATCGTTAAACGGACTTAACACACAAGTACCACGTCTTTACTTTGGAATGGGCGTGTAACTTAATCTGTATCTAGTCGGTACACATTAATTTGTTTTTAACATTCTCCTTTTCAATTCCAGACGCCTCATGGAGCGCTGGGTCCCTCAGCGCGCCCTGGAACCAGATACTTCAGGACGCAATCGGCGAGACCAGGTTGAATGGCGAGGCTTTGAGAGACTACTTCAGACCTTTGGAGGACTGGCTGAGGAGCGAGAACCTGGAAGGACTTGGCGAATACCTGGGCTGGAGTTATGATGGGGACTACTGCAAGTTCAGGTACGTTTGTTTTAAACCCTTGAGGTTCATCTCGTATTTAGTTTCAAGAGGGATGATTAGTTACCCGCAAGACGCTAGAGATGAGAACAGATTGATTAGCGAGGCTCTGCAAAAAAGCTACCAGTTGCCCAGTTTAGAAGAACTATGCGTACTGGATGTTTGATGATGATATTGATCAGAAAGAACAGTGGCGTGTAAAATTAGGCTATAAAAAGTAGATATTTTAAAAATAATACGCTAGATGCCTGTTTGTCGTGGTTTTCTACCGACTGTACGCTTCAAGGGAGATGTGCTCATGAGCTGCTTGAACTCGTACCGCCCTGCTCCTATCCTTCTTAATCGGACAAACCAGACGCACTGCGCGGCTATCATCCGTTCTTGGTTAATATTCCCCCCGCACGCACCAAGCGCTTTTCGTCATCATTTTTACGGATACTTTGCACAGCGAAGCAATGGAACTCCCTTGCTTGCGTCTGTGTTCCTGAGCACATACAACCTGACTCTCTTCAAAACCTGAGTGAATGAGGCTGCTTCTGGGTAAGCTCGTTACATCATCGTACCTCATCTCTGTCCTCGGGCAAGATTGTGGTCAATAGGAAACTCCTCCTATTATTCAAACCCACATCTTTAATAATAATAATAGATGCGACGTTGTTAAGAAAACCAATGATATTTTTTAAATGCTGAAAACTGGGCACTTGCTAGTAGTTTGAATCATTTAAGTGAATTCAATAATGATTTAAACCTATAAGCGAGTTCATTTTTATAGCGTAATATCCGTCCACAGATTGCTACAAATGATCATCAATAACGTGTGAACCGCCACTGCATACATGTATGACGAAAATATTGAGTCATTATTAGTTAATAGCCAATTATGCAAGTGCAAAAACTGTGATACACATCGCGATCAATTAACTATGACCAAATGCAATGCGTGAGGTGATAAATATTGAACACGTTTCTTGATTAATAATTGATCAAGTGCGTGTCGGACCACGCGCAATATAGGGTTCCGAAGGTGCATACCCTGTACAAATACGGACACATGAACTTATATTTACTCCCAGTTTCATATAACTAATGACCATGAACCATCATATTCAATAAAAATTGTTCCTACAAATATTTCTCATACTAAAATCGAGTTTACAAGTCGTTCGTCTGTTACTCGTAAGATCTTGCAGCAAAGACCAAACAGTCCGGACTGACAACCTGTTACTTATAGTGTCACCTACTTTTATTTTATTATTTTATTTTATTTATTTAGGACAATAAACAATTGTACAGAAGATAAAGCTAAAACACTTAATTAAACAAAAGGCAAGGTCGTATAAAGACCTGATCGCGGGTTCAAGTCCTGCTCGCAAGGAATTTTTTCGCCATATTTTATTTCTATATGAGAGTACATTAGTACTAATTGCATCTGAGATGCTCAAAAATCCAAAAATAAATACTATACTATGTATTTCAAAGTAGTTGTAACACAGAATAGAGCCAACAAGATGTTAGGTACCTATGTAAATAAAATATATGAGTAAAACAAAGTTTAACTGAAAACGAGATCAGTGCTAAATAAACTAAACATCGAAACAACTCAGAATGCCTTTCTGAAAAAAATTACTATTGTTTATTATTTTAAAATTACGATTTTCTTTATTATTTAGTTAAATAATATGTTAAAAAGTTAACTAAATATTCAAAAAACTTATATTTTCTCATATATTTTCAGTATCGAAACAGCTGGTCTGCAAGTGTACGGCGGCTTCTACAACGCGGCGACTCAGCACTATGACGTCACCAGCTTCGTGACTCTCCTCCTGACTTCGGCTCTCACCACTATCATCACGTTGCGGAGATGAATTGTTTTAATTAGATATAGTTATTGAAATGGCAATCAGTTTCATGAGAATATATTGAAAAGGTAATAATAGAGGTACATGAGTGTTTTTTTATCACTTGCAATTTTTTCGATTCTCCATAGAAAATATACAAGCTGATTGACTTTAATAAGAGATTTTTTGGCGTCTCAGTTTACTTGGACAAAGTTCAGATCTTGAAATTTTCGCGGATGATAAAAAGTAGCAATGTATACACAATGTACAAAACATAACTCGTTCGATATGTCTAAAATCATATTTCTTTTCTAAAGGATACAGTAGAAGATTATTTAAATTGCTTTTCACTATATACTCAACTTATTGATCAAAGAGTTATTACCAACGAGCGGTTAATGTAAACTCCAGTTTTTCTCACTTGTTCTATTATAACAATATTTACAGTACTTTTTATGAAATTTGGTGAAAAATTAATCAAATATTAGTTCAAACCTTCCCATTCTAAAGTAAAACATTTATTACTCACGAAAGGAATTTTCTAAAAAGTCTATTTTAATTTATATTGTTGTAAAATCATAAAAAGACATGGTAAGATTGTTTACATAATAGTACAAGTTGGAACAAAAGGGAGTTTAGAGTTTTTTATATATTAAATAATTGTATTTACTGTACAATACGTCGATTACGAGTATTAATGAAATATTACACATTATATTATATAAGAAAAAACTAAAATTTTATAAAGAAAATAATAATATTAAGGCGTTTTTGCTGGTCTACTTACATAGTATACGAAAGCATGATAGTATTCTAATAGCTATATTACTATATTTACTAGATTTCAAATAAAACTATGTTTATTATTTCTATATACATACAATATTTCTAGTTAACAAAACTGTCAAACATTGTATTGAGAATCTCAGGGTGTTTTTTTTTAATTATTGGCGATGTTAAAGTTATGTGTAGTTTGTAAGACAAAATAGATTTATGTTTTTGTAAATACGTACAGAAGTTGAATTAACATGACAATATATTATAATAATTTTGTGATAACACGATAATAAATAACAAAAAAAGTATGGCTTTCATTTTAATAATTTTCCTGAAAAATCTGTACATCGCTTTCTATATGATAATTATCAATGCAATCTTATTGGATACCTACATAATTTGTTTCAGGATCTCTAAACAACTTTCAAATTAAACCTTACATTCTTGGTATCTATTACAAGCTTTTATTAACATAAGTGTTGTTCTAAGTGGACCATAATTATGATCATAAATGTTTTTTCTAGGTAGATCATAATATATCAGACAAAATTTGATTAAATAGAGTTGTTTGCTGGTATTGTTCGGCGGTAAGTATCTGGGGTATTGACCCCAAAAGACCTCCATAATTTTATACATAAGGATTTTATTTTTTATTTTATTTATTTATAATGCTCTATCTCCAGTCCTACTCACATATGGTAGAGTCGTTTAAACTACGGGTTTTAATGACTTTCCTGCTAAATCGTCAGATTTGTTCTTTATTTTTTCACTACCAGGCACCAGGTTAGCCCAATCGGAAACAGAAAAGCAAAAAACTAGTATGTCAAATATTTGATTACAGACAGACCGATTTATTCCAATCCAAATCACCACGAACGGAATACCCACTGGTATTACTTTGAATATTTGATTATTTGCTATTCCAAACGGTTACCACTGTTTCAACTAATACCAAAACAAATTCAAATGGACAGTCAGTAAAAATGTTTTTGTATTACACCATTTTTTATTTGCAAAAAAATCTGTTAGATCAAAAATAATTTGATGACTGGAGCTGACTGTACCAAATTCAAGTGTTGGTATTCGTTTGGACATAAAATTAAATAGTTTAAAGAGTGTGGTATTAGTTCGAAATAGAAAATAATAAAAAAAATAAAGTAATGCCAGTGGTGTTCGTTTGTGGTATTAGATTGGAATAAATCGACAGACTCTACAAAAAAACAAACACCGATTGTTAGAATAGTAACTCATAACTCTAATCAAGTAACTTATAACGCTTAGTCCATAAACGCAAAACTTCAGTAATAAAACAAAGAAACATAATTTATCAAGTTTGTAATCCTACTTCAAACTAATAATGTAAGAGCTTCCTTGCCTAAATGTGCATACTTTCGCAAACGCAGACGTTTTGCTAACACCGAAAACACATTACACTACCCTCGTAAAGGGTGGCAACAAAGGATCCTACATAGATTTTAATAAGCATTTTGCTACAAAAACAGTGGGGCTTATGTTGTAAAACATAGATTGTACACGTACGTGGTGTAGAAAAAATGTTACGAAAGTAAAAAATATACTTATTATGAATGCTTTTATTTTCCATTTCGTATATTTATTTTAAAAATCGTAATCACCATTTATTAGCTTGTTTCTGTTAGAATTCTTACTCTTTCTATTGTTATTGTTTTGTTATACAAGTATTTAATAAATTAAGTTGGATTTTATCTCGTCCGGCTCAAATCCACGGTCCGTGACCCAGTTAATATTTTTTTAAGAATTTCAGATGTTATTTGGTCCAAATCCATTATAATTTATGGACTGTTATAATATCCTTGTTTTAACGTATTGGTCCTAATACAACATGCAGTTTTTGATTTTTATTTTTTATATATGGTCAATGTAGACCATATGTAGACGCAATAATTTTCTTCTTTTTTATTATTAGTAGAAGCGGGGTGGCTGAGAAGCGGTGGTGGCTGAGTGGTAGGGCGCCTTGCTCGTGGGATACAAAATCCCAGGTTCGAATCCTGCCCAAACTACATGAGTTTGTATACCAATCTGACTCGTGTTAGTTTTCATCGACCACCACTGGCTTCCGGTGAAGGAAAACATCGTGAGGAAACCTGCACTCTGGTTGATGATTATCAGCTAGTGTGTGAAATGGAGAAGGCAATGGCAAACCACTCCATTAAATTCTGCCAAGAGAGTCGTTGTGTGTTTCATTCCATATAATGACCACGACCCTCAGTCATGACGAAACACGACTAAAGAGAGATTATTAGTGGAGATTGAGAGTGGGCCATCTGAAAGCCCACTATTCAGCTAAGCGTGGCCTTCGAGCTCACGACTCTTGGCTTTGCCCGCCTCGTAAGGGATAAAGACGTGATTCTATGTATATATATATGAGTAACATAACGACGACACATAGTCGCCATCGAGCGTTATATTTGCCCACCGCTATTTACTTTGAGAAAATGTTATCATAAGGGGTAGACTGTGTGTATAATGGAGATTGTAGTATTTACTCTGAGCAATTGGACCACGAAATTTGAGATTTTGATTTACTTTTTGATTTTTTGAAACGGAACAAAAGCTTAGCTACTGAAGGCTTTTGAGTGTTGCCCCGAGTAAAAAATGAAAGTTTGGCTGAATAACACTGTATTTAACATTTTAAAACTGCTTCTAAAGTGGTGAATCACACTACTAAATAAATAAATATAAATCGGCCAAGTGCGAGTCAAACTCGCGCACCGAGGGTTCCGTACACGCAAAGCACACGCATCTCACATTATAGCTCTAACTAAAAGACCAACTCATTTCAAAATTAAACTTAACTTTGCAGTTCGATCCCTAGGATTGATACTGCATCGAGCGCAAAAATAAGTTTGTTAGACTGTTTTTAGACTTCCGTTAACATATTTACAACTTTCAGATTTATTCCTGTATAAAGTACTGTTAGACCTTGCTTTTTGCCTTTCATAATTTTAGGTCAACGGGTAGTAATGGGAAGGTTTTGATTACTGTCTGAAATCGCAAAATATGCAAAAATTCGCCTTAAAACCCTAAAAATAAAAAGTTTGTCGAAATAACACCGTAGGTACTTTATATTTTAAAACTGCTTCCAAAGTGATCTGATTCAAAATGAATCATGCTACTATATAAATAAACAAAACATCAAATCACAAATGCTACATCGTAACAAAAATATGTTGATAGACAGATGCTTTTAGCTATGGCTCGGTTGATAGACAGATGTTGGTGTTTTTTGTTACGGTCGTGGTCGCAGTCCTTCGAAAACATTACTCCCGTTTGTAAATATTCCGTTAGCCAAGATAACTACGTTACGTTTGACCTTCGGTTAGTGATGTTACTTTAACACAACAAAAAAAAAAAGGTTTTAGTGTATTAATTCGATCTGAAATTTTTGATCCGAATCAAATATGTATATTTTGCAATGACATTCTAAATATTTTAGCACGTTTTTGCAACGTTCCCTATCGTATAAATAAATAGCAGATTTCCATATTTTAATCTAAACTTTTTAGCATAGTTGGTTGCTCCTCTAACCTAAATAATACAGCATTTATAATAAATTTAAAAAAGTTTTTTTGATAGTTATCAATAAAACTTTTTAACTTTTGGATTAGTTAATCCACTCATTAATACATATGATTAATAGCAACACGCTTCGACAAAAATCTTTGCCAAATATATATCAGCATCATGCTTCGTCAATAATCTAAATTATAGTTAAAAGGTACATTTTATACGTCATATTTTTAGTCTCTATTCGGGAAGCGAGCCTCAGAATTTAAGGCCACATAACAATAGGCTTGGAGTTGAAAAAGAATTCTGCACACGGATAAAAAAGCAACATACGAAGATAAAATTACTTCTTTAATCATAATATTGTTTTTACATGACATTTTACCAAGTTTTTATCAGGCGTAAAAGCATGAGAAACAGCATTATATATCAGTATAACCTATAGAGCAAATATTTCGACCTGCGCGCGGGAAGTCCTTGTTGCTCAAAGGCATAACTCAATAACAGATTTGTTGCCTCTCCTAGCCTTCTTTCCAATCCACAGGAAGCCAAAACAAAAACTCTTCTTTTGAAAGCAATTAGGAAAGAAAATCAATAGGAAATGTACCAGGGCAGCATATTCGATACAGAGATGCCTGGAGCTACAAAGGCGGCGACACATTGGCGCTTCTGGAAATGCAAGGGGAGTCTCCCAATAGGTGATGGACCAAAAATAGACTTTCTCTAGTTTTAGACCTCCTTAAATCTATTGGACTTTTGGGAATGGTCCCGTTTTTTGGCCCGGCATTTGCCCATAGTGTCACCAATAAGTGTTTGCCTTCCCACAAAAGTGGAAGCTGGGATATTAAAGCGATGGCTTTTATTTGGTAGATTGTTTGTTTACCGAAAGTGTTATTACGGTCTCTGGGGTGAAATTAGGCTTTGTTTTCTTCAATGTGCATTTAGTTCAAATTGAACGAAAATGCAAAAGAAACGGAGAATAGAACCCTGTAGGAGTATTTAATAAAGAGAGCAATCAGCTAAACCAGGTACAAAATCATCCATACTAATACTAATATTATAAATGCGAAAGTTTGGATGTGAGTTTGTGAATTTGTGAGTTTGTGAGTTTGTGAGGATGTTTGTTACTCAATCACGCAAAATCTACTGGACGGATTTCGATGAAATTTAGTACAGAGGTAGATAATGACCTGGAATAGCACATAGGCTACTTTTTATCCCGGGAAAAAGCACTGTTCCCGTGGGAAATTCACGCGGGCGAAGCCGCGGGCAAAAGCTTTAGTAAATATTATATTTACAAGAAAATGTGTTGATATGGTTTTTCAAAGGTCTTTCAACAGGTATGCTTTTTTGCTGCTTTATGGTATTGAACAACAATTGAGACACGAGTATGACAAGTTATTAGCAGAATGGCAGTCATTGTGTTTTTCATTTCAAAATTAAAGAAGTGTTTTCAAACATTCTTGTCAATTCATCCCTTTATTTCTTCTCGCCATCAATGTCCCACTTCTGTCTAATAATATAATATATATCATATAATATTTATTTATTCTTTCCTACCTACTAGCACGATCAATTGGACCCTCAATAAGATTCTTACTGCAGATAGATTTAATTGATGGAATAATAAATCTTCCATACGATTGATAGCTTTATCTTATTTGTCAGACAAGGGTGATCCGGGTTTGCCTGATGATGCGGGTTACCATTATATTGATCGGATTTGAACCGCCATTTTGGCCATATTTATATATGTATTACTAATTGGAGCGACGTTCTTACAAAAATCAAGTTATATATGCATGTTAGATGTAATAATCTATAAAAAAAAATCCTACTATATTTAAGCTTGGTGAATAAAAAATCACCCTGTATAATTGAATATCGAAGACAGTGTAAGCTTAAATAGATATACCTTAAATATTCTGAGCACATACAACCTGACTCTTTTTAATACCAGAGTGAATAGGCTGCTTTCTGGGTAAGCTCGCTACAACCGTAGACCTCATCTCTGTCCTCTCGGGCACAAGATTGTGGCTTCTAAGAGCAAGCCCATCTTCAATATAAAAAAAAATCCTCTTTGACCAAGACAAGCCACAGTCACATCAACTAGTCAAATACCAACTTATTCGACTGGCGATGGCGGAGTGTACTTCCAACTTCGGCGTGGACGGCCCCTGGTGACGGGGCCGTTGGAAAAAAATTTCCAACGCCCCCGGCGGGCCCGATTTTGCGTTGACGGATAAGCCGTTGGAAAAAATTAATATTCCAACGGCCCCGGCGTGTTTATTAAATGGGAGGGATAGCATAAAAAAATTTATAGCATACGCTCCGGTAGAGAGTTTAAAGGGGGGGAAATTGTGTATTATTTTGTATAACCTTAAATATGAAATGAAATCTTTAAAAAGAGTTTGTATGTAAACAATCACTATTTATTGTTGATAAAAAATAAATTTCAACTAGGTATCAACAATCATATACATAAGAAAATAAAATACATGATGTTTGTTTTAGATTATGACACATAATAGTACAAGTATTAAGATAAACTACTAAATATCTTACTGTCTCTGTTGTATTTTTACTCCGTAAACAGTATTTATAACTAATTAACATATTATTAACTGATTGTTACAAACAAACTCTTTTTTAATTTCATTTCATATTTAAAGTCTAAAAAATAATACACAATTTCCTAAACCCTTTTTAAAACACTACCGGAGCATATGCTATAAATTTTTAATCGTCCCATTTAATAAACACGCCGGGGCCGTTGGTAATTTTTTTTTCCAACGGCCCCGTCAACGAAAAATCCGGGCCCGCCGGGGCCGTTGGAAATTTTTTTTCCAACGGCCCCGTCACCGGGGCCGGTCCCGCTCGGGGCGCCGCTTGGAAGTCACTCCGATGGCGTATCAAATGAGTCGTCAAATATAATTCATTATACGAGTATTAACAAATATTTTCTTGTGCATCATATTTTTTGTAAAAGCTTATCAAATATGAATAAACCACTCACTTTTGCCCGCTGCTTCGTCCTCGTAAATCTAACGCCAAAATTTTCTTCGTTCCAATGGCGAAACCAAAAGGAAAATCCATTCAGTTTTGAGTTTATCTCGAACAGACTGACAGACAGTTGATTTGAATGCAATAATCTCTGTAGGCGCATCAAATTAGCTTAACCTGGACATAATTCTACAACTGTAATTTTCTTTTTCTATATCATTAAGCATTGTTATTTATTATGTAATTAAGAAAATTTTCAAACATTTTTGAAATGCGCGTCAATGCAAAAAAAATAATAACTTAATTCCAAGTAAGTTTAATTTCATATCTACAGCATTATAAATAACTCTGTCGAAATATTTATCCTATATTATATATCTTGCATCCTATTTATATAAATCAAAATTAAACTAATTAGTCATCCGGCAATACCATTAATCAAGAAGGTTCACAAAAATTCAGATTTTTTGGTTTATCTAACTAGATATAATAGATAACTGCAGTTTTACAACTTATTCAGGACAACGTTTTATTTTATTAAACAAATTAAAAAAAAATTAAACAGATTCACTTTACAGATTTTTGTAAGAAAAATATTCGTAATTTTGGAAAAACCAAAAATATGTAAATCTATTTGAAAAATGTTTAATTTAAGCTTTAAACATAATACTTTTACCATGGAAATCAAATTAAACAATTATTGTTTACAGGTATTCATTTTCACATATGTTTTTTCAGTCACATTTTAATATAGACGTTATTCCTTGGGCCATAAAGCCGTAATTGGTTTATTTTGCATGCATATACTGTCGAGATGCGAAGCGACTAGCTAGACGCGCACAACTTGCTCCGCCACTTAGCGATGCGGGCATATTTTATACCTACTACTAAAAAAGTATAACTAGTTACGTTTATAAATGTAATAAGTAAGCAAAGCATATTACATCCTACTAATATTATAAATGCGAAAGTTTGGATGTGAGTTTGTGAGTTTGTGAGGATGTTTGTTACTCAATAACGCAAAATCTGTACGGATTTGGATGAAATTTGGTACACCAGTAGGAAAATACCGGGAATAGCACATAGGGTACTTTTTATCCCGAAATTCCCACGGGAGCGAAGCTCCGGGGCACGGCTAGTAGATAATAAATCTATCGTAAGGCTCATAAATGATATGCCCGTATTTATTATAATATGTTTGCTATATCACTCGTAAAATATTTTTATTTCTTATACTACACAGTCCTTGATGAACCTACATTACGCTCTCTGTATATCTATACCCTACGAGTATATATAAAAAAAGGAAAATCACTCACTCATGTATCACGAAATCTCGGAAAACTACTGAGCTTAATGAAAATTAAATTTGGCAGGAAGGTCTAATGTGACTAAGAGGCATCCACTAAGAAAAGATTTTTGGAAATTATACCAAGGGGTAAAAAAGGGGGTTAGCAATTTGTATGACTTTGTCATGTTTGAAGTGAGACCTATGAAATGTTATATTTATGCAGAGCGCGCTACCGCTGGCCGCTCAGTCTCCACGCCCTGTACTCATTGCCTCATAAATCTCGCGTTCGCGCGTATTTTGTTTTTTTTTTTTTATAAATTTTACAAACGCGACACTAAACTTTATAATTTTGGTGAGTGCTACAGTCTATGTATGTACCACAGACCATGGGCGAAGCTGCCGGGCGGACCGCTAGTAAAAAAATATTTATTTACTAGCTGTCGCCCGCGGCTTCGCCCGCGTGAGTTTCGCTTAGATGGAAAGTATTTTTGTGTTCCAAACAGTTTCAGATGTTTCGGATCTTCGATTTTTATACGTCTACAGAAATGCTTCATCAGATTAATCAAGCTTTGCTAAAGCGCCATTTCCATATAAGGGGCAGGTAGTGTAGCTGGTCTCTTGGAGCTTTTCATCAGAGGTTCCAGATCTTCAATTTTTATACGTCGGCAGAAAATGCTCATCAGGTTGAACGATTTTTGTTAAGGCACCATTTCCATATATGTGTTATAGTGTGGCGCTGGTCTCTTGCAGTTCTTCATCAGATGTTCCAGATCTTAAATTTTTATACGTCAGCAGAAAATGCTCATCAGGTTGAACGACTTTTGTTAAGGCACCATTTCCATATTTCTTATGGTTTAGCTGTTCTGTTATGGTTCTTCATCAGGTGTTCCAGTTTTCAAAATGAATTATAGCCTATATGTTGCCCAGGCTTAATAGCTATACAACAAAAAAGTTTCATTCAAATCCGTCCAGTAGTTTTTGCGTGAAACGCGTACATACATACAGACAGACAGACAGACAGACAGACAGACAAGAAATTCCAAAAAAATTTTTTTGCTTTCTATTGTTCTTTTTAGGTGTCCCTCTATCCATTTTAGTCAAAAATACTAAATGTACAGACAAAATATTTTTACTGTTTTATTATATGTATAGATATGCAAGTAACAAACAATAATAGGCGTGAAGAATGGGTCAAAAAACGAAATTCTGTTTAGTCCGTCAATCAGATATTCATACTTCATACTATAATACTAATATTATAATTGCAAAAGTTACGATGTTTGTATGTCTGTGAGTTTGTTCCTCAATCACGCAACATCTACTGGATGGATTTCGATGAAATTTGGTACAGATATAGATTATGATCTATTATGATCTATTTTATACCGAAAAATACGGTTCCCGTTGGCCTGGATACGGGTTTCAGTAACGCCTAGATGGCGCTTTCTTAAAGAAATGTGGCACTAGATGGCGCTTAAAATAATTTATGGTTAAAAGGACTTACCTAAGTAATTTTCAACCAAAATTATAAGAAATATTACATCCGAAGAGATTTAATACCAAGTAGTACGTGTTTTTTCATGTACTCCGTCCACATAATACAATGCATATATTCTATAAATAAATAAGAACAAAAACAAACTTTTTCGGTCATCATACATTCACTCATTAATACAGTTCCTTCGTTCACCGATCTTTAGCTAATGTCATTATTTTTAGAGCTGCTGTTTGCATTCTGCAACCCTGGGCACAAAAGACATGGTAGCAGAGTTCTACGAGCGAGCATGTCAAACGAGATGGGTAGGAGATTAAATCTCTTCGGATGTAACATTTCGTATAATTTTGGTTGAAATTCACTTTGGTAAGTTCTTTTAACCATAAATTATACTTAAATATTACACCCTCGAGATTTAATACCAAGTAGATGTTTAGCGTAGATATGTTGCAGAATGAAAGAAACTGGTTATTCAAAGAAAATTTTCTATTTTGGAACGGCAAAATAAATAGTAAACAGCCATACAGCACAAGTCTGATTTGTATTTTTATTTGAATGAGTATTTTTTTTATTTTTTGATTGGCTTTGGATATGGTTCTCTTTTCATTAGCATAATATCTTTGGGCCTAGTAAAACTTCCCAATCAAAATATTCCTATTCTGGCATTACTGCCTCAAGCAGGGGAACACTGTTGACAGCCCAGTACGTCACCCTTCCTCCCGCTTCGTCTCTTCTCCATCGATCTGTTGAAACGTCGCGTCCAACGACGCAACGCATTGATGGGGCAGGTCACAACAAAATATATGAAAAACGTCGCAACGTCGACGCTGCGACGACGCTGTCACGACGCAACGCAACGCAATAGAGCAATGGGGCTTCGCCCTAAGCCGATACAAATTATTATAATAATTTAACAAATAGACTACCTATGGCCAGCTTGGCCTCTCAGCAAAGATTAAAGCGGTTTCAAAAAATTTTGGTAAAAATGTACAGGGCCTAGCAGAGACCCAAAGTAAGTAGTTAAATTCATATAATTGATTGAATTTGAATCTTAGGCTTATAAGTGAAAGGTCACCAGAAAGTTGACATATTTAAGGTCAATTATTACCATATGTTCAATGCGGGATATTAGTCGGCATACGGTACATATTTTTCCATTTTAAAATGAAGACAATTGATGGATTCATTTAACTTTCATTAAAAGCTCCTTAATTTTTAGTGTAAAAATTCTGGAGAAAGGAAATTGATCTGGTAACTCATGGTAGGGTGGCATGGCACCGAGATTACAAGTTAATAAGGCGTTAAACATTTTATTTTTAGGAAAAACGATTTTTGGTTCAGTAGTCTAGAACACACATTGACATAGAACAGCAATACTGGATTGTCGATAATTGTTCGCCAGTTATTATAATAGTACTGAATATGACCAGCGTGTGGTACCTGAATTGGCGCCGGTGAGCACACGACTTGTTGATGCGTGCAGGCGCGTGCAGTCGAGCTCCTCTTTGCTGGCAACGCTGCACTGCTACAGACACTGGCGTGTTGGCTGCTCGAAGCTACTCGTACCTTTGTGTACGTCGTGTTGGAGGAAGGCGTGTATTTTCTCAACTTCATTGGTGGTTTTTTTAGAAATTTAGATGCGGGCTGCTTATTTTGTTGATTGGATTCATATGTCAATTTCTTAAAACATTTTCATATTTCATATCATGATATGAGCAAAGTAGCTATTCCTCAGCACAAAAACCCTGTCGATATCAAAAGAGGGGTCAGACAGGGAGACACCATTTCACCTAAACTGTTTACCTTGGTGTTAGAAGATATCTTTAAGAGACTTGACTGGGAAGACAAAGGCCTGTCGATAGCGGGTTCAAGATTGTCCAATCTTCGATTCGCGGACGACATAGTGCTTTTGCTAGTGACCCTGAAGAGCTTTTTTAATGATCTTCATGACCATACAACCATGGTTAATGATCTTCATGACGCATCTTTGCATGTAGGACTTGAAATGAACCTAACTAAAACCAAGGTCATGACCACAGAAAATTCAAGCACAGCGACGATAACAGTGGATTACCACTGGAAAAAGTTACCAAATACATGCACTTGGTAGATAAAATAAAAATTTTGAACCACTATGTTTTTCCGTTACAATACAGCATACAAATATTTAGGTAATAATTTAATTAATTCAGACATGTCAAATTAAATCATATTTAAATAAAAGTTGTCATAACAATCATAGTAGGAATCATATATAAATTAAAATAAATGAAAAGTAAATCAAATAATTATAAAATAAATGTCAAAAAATTAAAATGTGCCATTTAAAAAGTCATTAATACAGTAATAACATTTTTTAACTAGAAACGAGTATAACTTTTGTTTAAACATTTTCAAATTCAGCATTTTATATTCGTTAGGCAGTTTATTATATATCTTAGGAGCCATTCCAATAACACTTTTGCGAACTTGCGCTAAATTGCGTTTGAGTGTCACAACATTATATAAATATTGTGGTCGCAATCTGTTCCTTCTACGTGAATCTGACAACATCGGAAATAATTTAGGGTTACTCTTTACAAAAACAGCCATTTCATAAATGTATAGAGTAGGGACAGTTAGTATATTTAGGGTCTTAAAGTATTCAACACAGCTATCCCTAGTTTTAAGTCCACATATTGCTCGTAAGCATCTTTTTTGAGCTTTAAATATGACTTCTCTTTCAGTAGTATTACCCCAGAATATTATGCCGTAACGTAATATAGATGCTACAAGACCGTGGTAGGCAGTCATTACAGTGTTACGATTGACAATTTTACGTAAGTTATATACCGCATACGCAAGTTTATTTAATTTTTTGACTAACTCATCTGAATGAGGCCTCCATGAAAGATTGTTATCAATTTTTAGTCCTAAAAATTTTGTCTGATCTACAGTATCTATATCTGTATCTTGATAATGAATATTCATGTAAGGTAACTTTTTATTGTAAAAGTGCATAACGTTTGTTTTTGACAAATTTATTGTTAGATTATTATTCTCAAACCAATTAATTAAACTTGATAGATAGAAAAAAATAATAATAATTTGAACGAGAGTATGTGTGACGGTGCGCACACGAAACACGAATGACATTAGCTAACGGTCGGTGAACGAAGGAACTGTATTAATGAGTGAATGTATGATGACCAAAAAAGTTCGTTTTTGTTTTTATTTATTTATAGAATATATGCTTTGTATTATACGGACGGAGTACATGGAAAAACACGTACTACTTGGTATTAAATCTCGAGGATGTAATCAAAGAGTATATATTAAAGTATAATTGAGTATGCATTATTTTTGCTAAAATCAACCTAAAGTGAAAAGATACTAACTTACTTAAAATATACTTTTTGCCGCGGGCGAAGCCGCGGGTAACAGCTAGTGCAAAAATAAAACGTGTTTAAGTTTGAGAGTGGGAACAAAAACGTCACGAGTATGCATAAGACGCAACTAGACGTGACGTCATGCGTCTTTTTAACTTATTATATCTCTGTCATTTTAAGAGTATATAAAAAAACAAAAAATACGTATCTAATATTTTTAAATAGGTAATCTATCTGATGGACAAAGAATCAAAAATCATTCGTCATCCCTAATTAGGTCTGAAAACAAATAAAACTCCTTACTCCTTGGAAATGTATATTTATATAACATTTTCTTAAAATCGAGTATACATTTTAGGAAAGCAATGTTAAATAAGACGTGGACATGGTATAAATAAATCTATACTAATATTATAAATGCGAAAGTTTGGATGTGAGTTTGTGAGTTTGTGAATTTGTGAGTTTGTGAGTTTGTGAGGATGTTTGTTACTCAATCACGCAAAATCTACTGGACGGATTTCGATGAAATTTGGTACAGAGGTAGATAATGACCTGGAATAGCACATAGGCTACTTTTTATCCCGGGAAAAAGCACTGTTCCCGTGGGAAATTCACGCGGGCGAAGCCGCGGGCAAAAGCTAGTATATAATAAGCAATTAAGCACGCGAGCGATTGACCGAATTATGACGTATGGGGTGACGGCGGCGGCGCGGGCGCGGGCAGAGCGCGCCACCGCTCCGTCTCCCGCCCCGCACCCACCGCATGTACCCCGCTCACAAGCCGCGATCGCGCGTATTTTATGTTTTTTTATAAATTTCATAAAAGCGACACTAAACTGTATAATTTTGGTAAAAACATAATTGTGGCATCCCAAATCCTATAATTAAACAAAAATTCCACAGTTACGATTTTTTCTAGCGAGAAATACGTTTTGATTGAAACGTTAAAAAAATGTTTAATTTTTGTGTAATGTATCTATAAAGACTTTATCAAGCTTATCAGAGTACATAACATAATAGTTGTTATTTTTGCTTAATGATATATAGGCATAAAATGAATACTACTAAAAAAACACACATGCGAAATAAGATTTTGTTTAATTTTGATATAAAGTGGTAGCATTTAACTACAGCTTAAAATTATACTTACAAGGTTTTCGGTTACGTATTTTACTTTTACGATAAAGTTCGGTGATTAACAAAATCGTGTGATTTTCATAAAAAAACATTACCACCGCGGAATTTTTACAACTCGGTATTAATTTATATTTGACACTTAATATAAATTTCCAAAAAAAATAAATAAACATCGAGTTAATGAATTATGTCCGGGTTATGCTAATTTGATGCGCCTACTGGGACTACAAGTCCGATTTGAATAATTGTTACACAAAATATTGTGTGATAACCATGAGGAAGGCTTTTATGAATCTATGTATTTCTTAGAAAGTGAAGCCAAGGTACAGTTAGCAGGTACCTGAAGAACAGAAATCAGTCAAGATGACCGTATAGTAAAAGTGTACAAGAAACATCACATTATTTATTTTTCAGGCGCTATGGGATGTCATTGTATTCATTATCATCTTTCCCTCCTTTTCCAATTTCTATATAGGAAATGGTCAAAAGTCCAATATCACATACCTAGATATGGGAGATAAAATTACAGTGAACATAAACGCGGTGGAGTTTAAAAAACTCCACTTCCTTCAGAAGACCTGTATAACTTTACAAAGCAAAGATATCCAACAAATAAATCTCGGACAAAGAAACTAACTTTGCAACTTATGAAGCCATCGCTCAGGCGGACGTTTTCCCGTCTAAGCTTATCTGTTCCCGCGTCCTCCCGATTCCCGTTTCCCACCCCAGTAGCGGACTGTCTCTAATTCGGGTTGCACGTGCTTGGAGTTTCTGCTATACTGGTACTTTGTGATTGTGACTGGAACATTTTTGGTGGTGTGAGTGGATTTTAATTAATTTAATGAGGATAAGTATAAGTATTAATTAATTAATTTAATGAGGATAAGTCTAGTTATTTATAGCGTACTTATTTACTTTTTTTTATTTTAGTATAAGCTCTATTGATAATAACTAAGTATTTTTTGGAAATTAACAATATTTCCTATTAATAAAAATTAAACAGCATACTATTATCTAAAATGAGATTTCTTACGTCAGTGTACTGGTAGGTTAGGATTTAATTAAACCAGTTTGAGAGAGTTTTATATCTTTATTTAATCAACTTAATTAATCATCAATTAGCCAAAAAGTGAAACGTAAGGAATATCCACATCGACGTGAAGACAATTAAGTTTTAATCATTCACAACTTTTATCTGGTGATTTAATCTGGTTTCAAGATTTAACCTCAGAAATTTTTAAAGCTAAGATTGCAATGGGAATAATTCCTTTTTGGTACTTTACCATTTTTTTTAATTATTACGTAAATTGCTTAAACATCTACAACAAAACACAGAAATTACGTAATTCTTTTTAAATTAATTTGTATTAATTTATATTTTGTTAATTTATAGATAGTAAGAAAGTAGATGCTCCTATATATTCCGCCAACCAGCGCGGGACCCAGTCAAAAAGCGGGTGGACTCAAACGCGGAATACTTCCTATATTTTTTACAAATATGTTTTCATTTCAAAATATGTCGTACCCAATTTCTACGTTGCTCTATTTGCTGCTTTTCTTTGCTGTGGGTTTTGCTGGGCAACCGTCTCCGCCTCCCTCTCGCAACCCGCGCCGCCTCTCGCCGCTTCTCTCTCGCCGCCCGCCGCCACCTGATTGCCAGTTTTCCGCACAGGACTCTGGAAAACTCCTTCTCTTACTCATACACACTCAATTGAATCGAATTTCCCTTTGAATTTTAATTGTACAATTACGCATTGCATTGGAGGCTGCAAAGGTTTCCGAATCGTCAGCCGCTATAAATAAAATAAAGGTTCATTCTAAGTCCCATTAAAATTATAGTTATAAGCATTGCTTAAGATTTATCTATACGGACACTTGTTTTAGTGAGCGTCAAGGCTGACAAGCAAAATTCATTGTCATAATAAAATACAGCAGATGCCATTTCTAATTGTTCATTATTCCTGATTTCTGTGTTTGCATTAATCTACTTTAAAACATACATGAATTTGTCATTTTTCCAAGATTAATATAAGACGTCATGCGTACATATTCGTACTCTGTACCTCCCCTCGTTTCATCACTAATAATAAATATTAAAAAAGCATTACTGTTAGAAAAAAATTTCATACACAATAATACATACGTTGAAAAGAAACTCCATTCTTCTTAATAAGTACAGTAAAACATGAAGCATAAATGGGTACTCCAAAGCAATGAACTGGGAATTCGGGAGCATGGTACAGTCAAGTGAATGACAAGTTAGCCCGCATGCATCTCTATGCGGCAGTAATAGAGACTAATTTGCAATGCACTGGGATAATTCGGGAGCATGGTACATCAATTAAGCCAATTTATTCATCCGACCAGCAACAGATGGTTTTGTAATTGTCATTGTATAATAGGTTCAAGCGCATCAGGGAGGAGATTTTTGTTATCAGAGACAAACTATAATCTCAGATATAGTGAAGCGAGTGGCCAAATTAAAGTGGCAATGGGCAGGTCATATAGCCCAGAAATGGGACTATGGTGCAAAGCCATGTAGGAGTTGAGACCGTGGGAACGAAAAAGACCTGTTGGAAGACCCCAGATGCGGTGGATAGATGACATCAAAAGGATAGCGGGCAAGAACTGGATACAAACTGCCTAGGATAGAGCGAATTGGAGAAAGCTGTGTGTTGCGAGGAAGCCTACACAAAAATTGTCGGTGGAGAAGGCTTCTTGAGATGATGATGAGATGATAGGGGAGATTTAATATGTTAAATAATATGTTTTTGTCTTTTGGGTTCAATCAAGTTTGTTTGGGATAGTAGAATCTCGTCCCTTACCTTAGCCGCGGCCGAATTAACACATTGATAAACCACATAGGTGCCTATTTTATCCCAATTTTCGGGATTATTGATATTCTATGTCCATTAATTAATTACAGACAAATCGCCTTATCAGTTTCTGAGCTTATCACTTACAAATAACTAAATCTATTTTTCTTTATAATAATATACAAACATTTGACTATCGCACAGCTGTGCGCACACGCATTATTATCACCTACTTATCTAAATAGATCACATCCTCCGAGCTGTGTTATGTACAGTCAGCAGGACATAAAACTACCGAAATTCATTGAAAAATCGCTTCTATTACCACCGCATAGAGAATAGTGTAGCAGGAGGTAACTTGTCGTGTAGTTGACTGACAGTTGGAGTAAATATTGGGGGTATACGAAATGTATTTGACTGCATTAGTTAACGACTGTTAACGTTCAGTTAACTGTGGGTTGATGTGTTGTTAAAAAGTACAAGTTACGCCCTGCAACGCCGCACCTGCAGGAATTTCTGGAAAAAAAAAAAAAATTACCAAAGCATCATATTAAATTTCATGGAAAGAGTCCATCCTCACATATTTTCCCCTTTAGAACACGATACATAGTAAAAATAATAATTATTATCATAAAGAAGGTCTTAATGTCTTATGATCCTAGCATAACAAGAAAACTGTTGCCTATGAAAACTTAAAGAGTTTTAAAAAAAAAATGCTAAGTCATTGCAAGGAAAAAATAAATAGAGAAAATAAAATTAGAAACAACATTTTTACTTGGCAGGAAATCAAAGAAGCGTATGTCAATAAATACAATAACTTGATACTTAACTTGGATTCACTGATGATTCAAAGTTTAACAAAATAGTAGTAAACAAAAATAATGATTTCATTAATTAATTGTAAATCAATAAATAAAGAGTAAATCAATAAATACAGAGCCAACTGATAACCCTTTTCGGAATGGAGCGACCACCAGAAAATAAATAAATAAAAACCAATAAATAATAAATAATTCCAATCTGTTGATAGTAAATAAACAAATGATTAAATACCCGATAAGAACAGAAACTTTGTATCAACATAATACAGAATGATATAAATGAATTCCTATTACCCTCGGTGCTTGTAAACCCTTTCTCTTCCAATTTCTCTTTTTTTTTTACATTTCTAATACTTTGTAGAAGGTTTGAACTTGATTTAAACGGAACTTATCCGTACACATAATAAATAAAAATTGTACTATTTATTTTGGATTTTGTATATCTCAGAATGCAATTTAGTACATGGAATTTTCACCATATCTAATTTCTATATGGGGTTCTTTAATTGTACTATTTATTTTTGATTTTTGCATCTCAGATGCAATTAGTATGCGGAATTTTTTAACCATATCTAATTTTCTATATGGGAGTTCTTTAATTGTTATATAGTAAAATTTCAAAAATCATTTTAAATATTTTGGATCTATTATGAAAGAAAGCGTAAATGACTAGATCCACTGTATACGCGGTGATACGATGAATGATATTTTAAATATATTTTTAGACAAGATGTATTTTATATGTGTTATGTAACTTGTCGTCTGTTCCATGCATCAGATGACCAGTATCAGTATAGTCACGCCATGCGGGTTCAGTGTATGAACGGACAGAAATACGGGCAGTTTATATATTTTCATTGTCATTCGGACTTAATTATCTATACTTACTTCAACAAAGAGAGAGATAAGAGTTACAAATAAACTCTTATGAGTTTTATTAACTGCATTGATTTGTTGAAGTAGGAACTTAACTAGGAAGTCCTAAACGTGCGTCAAGGGTTTGATTGATAACTTACATATTTATATGCGAATTAGGTGACGCCAGCTTGTGTATGATGATGCAGCATGATGAGTTGTGCTTCTGTTTCATTAGATCAGTTCTTGTTCTTGTACAAGTTTTGATAGTTTAACTTATTAACCACATGTGACGTCAATGCTTTGCAAAAATGCATTGTGCTTCATGGATTGACATGATTTCAGCCACCAAGACCCACTTTAATTTATCTTCGTTTAGAGCCTTATCGTTATGGGAAATCCTTTTGGGGAGGCCTTTGTCCAGCAGTGGACGTCTTTTCGGCTGAGATAGGAGGAGGAGAGGAGAGCCTTATCCAAATGAACAAATTTTAGATGAGGCTCTACTGGCTTCATCCACGGCCTTAAAGTTTAAACCGTATTTAATTTAAAATTTAATAATATCGTTCATATCGTATCTAAACTTACAACACCGACAATTCATAACCAATTGAGTGACGGAAGAGGGTTATTTGAGAGGATCGGAGGGCTACTGTGAGTGCCGGCTGACAAAACATACTAACTTATTGATTGATATATTCTGTGTCAAAATATTACCATATGCCTTCCCTTCGAAGGGATCCCGGATCTTTTTTATTCGTGAGGAAATAAAATGAATATTTCCAGTCTGCATCCTTAGGAAAAATCTGATACAAATATTGACTCTGTAACAAAAAGTAGACTGACTAAATACGAGAAATTTGTACTGGTGAAAGTTTAAAAAAATCACCTGTTCAGGTTTTGTCTTCTGATATCGGAGGCCAAGATCCTCTTTGGGTCGTCGAGCCATCGAAGTAAGTAAGTAAGGTATTGTAAAATAGTATGGAACAGCTGTTTTTTTTTGCAGCACCAATGAAAGATTATAGAAATATTCAATCCTGAGCCAATGTTTCCTTGTCAATCAATCAATCAATCAATAATCTTTATTGTGGAAACACAGGTACAAAGGTCTTAAGGTTTAATAAAGTTTTACTGTGCCCTGTCCTTAGCAGAACGTACAATATTTGAATGATATTAATATTAAATTTTAACTAATAATGTAAAATTGATCATTATAAATAGAAAATAATAAAAACTAAAACAAATACTTATGTCAGAAAAGTATGTCAATTCGAAATTATCATTAATTAATATTCATTATGTCAAATTGTTATCATTGTTATCATTTAAAAGTCATTTACTGTATGTGTATAATGTCAATACATGTCAAGACGAGTTGATCGTTTTATTTAAAGAGATCATATGGCCGCACTTTCCGACCCAATACTTAGATTAGCTCTAAGGTGTCCACTTAGTATTCATCACCACGAATATAACTCTATAAAAAACAATAAATATAATTGGTAAATTTTACGTTTAAAATTGTGGTCACAGATCGATTTTGAGTCAGATGAAAATAAACACAAACTTGTGAAAACATTTTTCCATTTTCCTGTTACTGTACTGTAAATTGTGGATTTTTGCATTGGAAAAGTAGAGTAACGAAACCCAATTAAATAACTTCGTTTAAAATTTTCAGTCCAGTATGAACTCGCAAAAACGGAAGCTTGACTGCTGCAAAAAGTTTGAACAAGCTTTTTATCATTTGTAGAGTTAGTTATTTATGTTTTTTGAAATATTCATTCCACTTAACCTATTTTCTCTCTTCCATTTAGATTTTACCTTTATTGTTGATGACAATATATTTTAGGCCGAACTAGATACGATACCATAAGACCCTACCCTAGATACGATTTCATAAGACAGTAATAAGAATTATGTTTACACAACCAAAAAAAAACTGAGTTTGTTATTTTTTTAAAAATATTTCTTTTTTTTATAACAAAGGGCGGCAAACGAGCAAGCCGGTCACCTGATGGTAAGCGATCATCGCTGCTCATGGACTACTGCAACACCTGGGTAAATAATACAAGAGTGTTGCCGTGGCCATTCAAAGAAGATGTAGAACTCGTTTTGAAGGTCCTTCAATGTCGTAATCGGTTCAGGAAACACCGCCGTGCAGGTAAAGTTGGTTCCACAGTTTTGTACAATATTAAAGTAAATTATTTTTAGCATTAAATTATTGTGACAGTATCATATAAAAATAAAAGAATTACGAAACGGCAGATTTGATAATTGCTTTAAAATTTCCTTATTTTTTATGTAAAAACAAAAGTTTTCGTGTAAAAATGCGCGTTTTTTTCTTCGTGGTAGTAAACAGGATTAGTCACAATAATAGTTTGAACAACATACTCAATGGAGCCAGATATAGCAGAATTCATTCACAATGCGCAGCCAGGCAAAGATCGAGATTGCGTGATATGATGTTGCAAAGCTGTTTGTGAATGACTCACAAGCTTGTAGTACACACTAATTGTGACAAGTGTTTCTGCTAGTGCAGTCACAAGCGACGCACGAGTCTGCTGATTACAATCAACAGACACTTACTTACTTCTGCCGAGTATAGTTTTCCGCAATTAGGCCTCCAATTTGGGCCCTTTTTGCGTGAGGAGATTGAGTCGGAACTTCACTCAAACCAGCCCAGCTCTAGGAAAAGAATCGATGGTATACATTTACTCATGGTCCCTGGATTCAGGAACTCTCTTTTGTAAAGCAACGCCATGGCACTTAAGAAGGAGATGGCTTGCAGTTTCTTCAGCCTCCATGCATGCTGGACACTTGAGTCTCTTTTTTTGACGATAGAAGATGACACTTACTTCATATCTTTTATAAGTAAGTAGGCAGTATGCTACAAATATTGAATGCAAAGAGTGTCTTCATGAGTATTTACGTTTTGTTACTCAATCACCAAATTTCAGGTATTTCGATGAAATTTGTACGTACAAATGAATTTTCAGAGAACCTCTGGCGCTTTGTTAAATTGACAATCAAATGTAACCAGGTATAGGTCTTGTTAATAAATGATGTGATCATATGTAAGCGCGACAGTCTACATTTACACTTCTACACTATTTTATATAAAAAAAATTTGTATTTTTTAATATTTGTCATATTAATATCAATAATAATAAAAATAAAACTTACTTTGTCAGCAGTATTTTCGAAAGAGAATATATAATCTATAAAATAATAATAAAAAAGTATTTACCAAAAATATAGCATACATTAAAACTACATACTACAAGTTTTATTTAAGTCGCCTGTATTAGTCAGTTCTTTCACTTATTCTCATCATACGTCTCTATAAAGTAACACATAGTAAGGTAAATTTATAAATCTCTTTTCCATCTAAATCGAATTCAGTGATGTCACCGATAGCTGGAATCAACGCATCCTGAACAATTATTTATGTCTGCTGATAATAAAGCCAGCTCTTTGCCCTTTGATACATCTTTGTATTTGTAGTATAATTTCGAATTTGAATTTCCTCATATGTGCATGATAATTGAAATATTATAAAACAGTGAGTTTGTTTGTTTGTTATTTATTTTTACCATTTATCTTCATCTAGAATCACTTTATTTGATACACATAGTTAGCTAGAGGACATAAGACCTATAGAAAAGTACTGTTTCTAATTTGTACAACAAAAGCTAGTGAGAATATAAATATTAAGAATTATTTTAGTTTGGAACAGAGGCCAATTGTAATTCACATACATTTATACATATTTTAAAAGACATTTTGCCACGACCAAATTGTGATCAACTTCTGCCGGCGGTGTTTCCAAGATACTACATTGATTCAAAAAACAATAAAGGCCGAACTTTGTGATACCACTGGTATTGCAGTTGTCCATACAGTGGTGATCGCTCACAATCAGGTGACGCTTGCTCATTTGCCACCCTATATTTAAAAAACTAGTATGACGGATTCAATCATTCCAATTATAAGTCATCCTGAGCGAATTGGTGGGATTTAGATTGAATAGTACTTGACAATTCTGACTTCTTATTTAAACCAGTTCATCTCATGTGGTTACTGCTTCCCCAGGTAATGAAATGCACAAGTTCATTGCAATGTTAAGAAGATTTGCTAGTAGTTTTTCTTTCACACACAGCTGGAATCACCAGGATTGTACATTTCACAAATATTTATAAAAATCATGGGTGAAGCGATTTGATTACCAAGACATGTGAAACTAAATAAAACTTGCGTTATATTTATCAAATTTCCAGATACGTGAAAAATGTCATTACAAGTGAAGTGAGCTGCTGAGCGATGGAGCCATGTGTGTGATGGAAAGCAGCGGACTATAAACTGTCGATATGGTGTGCGGTGGTGCTCTTGTTGGTTCTGCACCTGCCACGGGTCCAATGTCTGTGTCACAGAAGTAAACTTTTCTAATGTATTTAAATAGCAAAAATAGCACTTTTAAATCGAGAGATAGTTAGTTACGCCTCCTCGAGATGAAACAAAACTTATTTAATTTCATGCTGCTTCTCTCAGCTAAAAATATGAGGAGCTAGCTATTATGTGGTCGCGCTTATGCATAGTGGAAAGCAACGCGCAGGTCGCACGGGATGGATAACCAATTATTATCACAACCTCCTGTTTAAGGCATGTTTAATTGTAGGTGGTTTACGTAAGAGGACAACCTACTTCCTATATCATCACACATTATGAAAAAAATCTAGTATGGACTTATTCTGGATCTCAGGTGGATTTAAAATGGTCGATGATGATGTTTTCAATAAATAACGAAATGAAGTATCATGTCAGATAGATGGTGTTTTCCATGCCGCCGGCTTTTACACCGAAATAAATCCCATGGAAGTGAGTAATGTTTTCAATCTCTAACTATTTTACTTTAAATTAAAGACAAGAATAGTTTTTTTACATTTTTATACATAAATAACTTATAATATAACTAGAAAGGAAGATGGAAAATAAGGCCTTATCGCTGAGCAATTTTCCAGGCAACCAATTAAAATAGTATATATTATAAATTTATTTACAATAACAATAAAACGCATTTATAATAAATATATACTAAATCTACAGTATTACGAATTCAGACTTGTTTAGGCTTATATCTCCTCACTTCTATGTTTTATCAATTAATATAAAGTAACAAAGCCGTAAATCTCTACTCCAAATCTCTTTTCCATCTAAATCAATAAATGCAATTCGAGTGAGGGTCGTCGGCACCGATAGCTGGCAATCATGCACATCCTGCCAACAATTGGAAATTGCAAAAGGCGAATGTCTGCTGATAATACTATCAGCCAGCTCTCGTGGGCTTGCCCTTTTTGACGTCACATCTTTGTACTTTGTAGTATATATTTCGAATTTCCGAATTTCTCATGGTAAGCATGTGGCAACTGATAATCCTGACTAATATTATAAAGGCGACAGTGAGTTTGTTTGTTTGCTTATTTATTTATTTGTTACCCTTTATGCTACTTCATCTACTGAATCAATCGTTCTGAAATTTCGCATACACATAGTTAGGAAGTACATAGTTGAGAGTACTGAGAAGGACATAGGACATAAGCTACCTATCATGCCGGGAAAAAGTACTGTTTCCGTGGGAAATTCACACTAGCGAAGCCGCTGTAAAAAGCTAGTGAGAATATAAATATTAAGTAATTATTTGTAGAACCTTTTGGAACAGAGGCCAATTGTAAGCTTCAAGCATCACATATTTTACACTACCACCGTACCCGTTTTAAAAGACACTTCGTCACCACGACAAATTGTGGTATTGTGGTATCAACTTCCTGCGGCGGCGGTGTTTCCTAACCGATACCGATACCATTGGAACCTTCCAAAAAACAATTGAAAGGCCGGCAACACTCTTTGTGATACCACTGGTATTGCAAAGTTGTCCATGAGCAGTGGTGATCGCTTACAATCAGGTGACCCGCTTGCTCGTTTGCCACCCTATATATTTAAAAAATACTAGGTACATTTGTCATCGTATATATTTAAAAATACTAGTCCATCGTGACGGATTCAATCAATTCCAATTGGATATCCTGGGCGTAGTCATGGGATGCCTGAGCTTAAGATTGTAATTACGGGCACTGGGATGACCCTTAGATTGAATACGGGCACTTGACCCTTACGTATTCTGACTTACGTATGGCTAACCCCACCAGAATTCATCTCATGTGGTAGGTATTCTTGTCGGTGTCCCTAGGTGTCGGTGTCCCTGGAATGGAATGAAATGCACACAAGTTCATTGCACAAATACGAAGTGAAGTGATTTGCTAGTAGTTAGCTCTCTTTTCCTCTCCATTTTCACACCACTAGCTGGTAATCACCATTGGATTGTAGATTTCACAAATATTTATTAAAAATCATGAGAAATGAAGCAAGATTTGATTACAAACAAGACATGTGAAACTAAATAAAACTTGCATTATGTTTATCAAATTTCCAGACACGTGAAGAAAGATGAATCATTACAAGTGAAGTGAGCTGCTGAGCGATGGAGTGACCATGTGTGTGATGGAAAGCAATGTGCGGACTATAAACTGTCAGATATGGTGTGCGGTGGTGCTCTTGTTGGTTCTGGTCGAGGTGGCCTGCCTGAGCGGGTCCAATGTCTGCGTGGTCAAGCAGAAGTAAGTACTTCTTCTGAATTTTGTTTTATTTAAATAGGCTTAAAAATAGCACTTTTAAATCGTAAGCTAGATTAGTTAGTTGACGCCTCCAAAGCCCAAGTGGAGATGAGGCGGCGCAACAAACTCCACTGCTGCATTTTCTCAATTTCATGCTGCTTCTTTTTCTTCTTAGCCTCATCCTGCTATATATATTTTATGAGGAGCTCGGAGCTATTATGTGGTTCGGGCGCTTGCATGCGATAGTGGCGTCAAAGCAACTGTCGCAAAGGTCGGTCACGGGATGGATAACCAAAAATATATTATCACGAACTCCTCCGTGTTTCGGAAGGCATGTTTAATTGTTCAGGTGGTGTCTTAGCCGGTAAGAGTCCGTCACAACCTGGACTTCCCCTCCCAGGTGCCCATCAGGGTTTCACCAGCATCTAATTGGAAAACAAAATGGGGCCCCGTAGTAGGTCATGGCCTATCCTCCTGATCCATCCATAAGGATCTCAGTGTCCCAGCAGGATATTAAAATGGTCGATGATGATGCGTTTTCAGATACAACATAACGAAGAGAGTGAAGTACCGCGCGCCGATGTCAGTCCGTACGTACGAGTGGTGTTTCTCCATGCCGCCGCGCTGTTCCCGGTGGGACACCGAAATGAGAGACCTCACCAGGCTGGAAGTGAGTAATGTTTTCAATCTCTAACTATTTTACTTTAAATTGACAAGACAAGAATAGTTTCTTAGCACACAAGATTACATTTTTTGATACATAAAGTAACTTATAATATAACTAAAAAAAGAAAGGAAGATGCGCAAAAGGCGGCCTTATCGCTGAAAGCAATTTCTTCCAGGCAACCAATTGAGAAATAGTATAGGTATTATACAATTTATTTACCTAATTAAGGGGACAATGAAGAACGCAGTTGTATAATAAATATATACGGTCAAATCCCACAGATTGAGTTAGCCCAAAAGTAAGTTCGAGACTTGTGTTATGGTTATGGGATACTAACTCAACGATACTATGTTTTATAACAATTAATATAAAGATAAACATCCAAGACTCAGGACAATCTGAAAAAGATCATTTTCCATCTTGACCCGACCGGGGATCAAACCTGGAACCTCCGAAGTGATGACTGTTGGGCCCCGCTGGGCTCTATGATTGGGCCGCGAAGGATTGTTTTGAAATTTCAAACAGAATGATCAAAATTAAATTAACTACCTACCTACTGTCATTTCCTTTATAAATGAACGAGACGCCAAGAAATTCCGATCTCGCAGTTAAATCCATATGAAGAAAGTCTTCAGAACGAATGGAGTGATCATCCTACTAATATTTGCGAAAGTTTGGATGTGAGTTTGTGAGGATGTTTGTTACTCAATCACGCAAAATCTACTGGACGGATTACGATGAAATTTGGCACACGGGTAGAAAAACACCGGGAATAGCACATAGGGTACTCTTTCTCCCGAAATTCCCACGGGAGCGAAGCCCAGGGGCGCAGCTAGTATATATAACGCTAAGATTAGAACTGCTAAGATTAGAACTACTCTGATCACTACTTGAAATGCAATACATATTATCCCAATTAAAACAAGATCGCGAGGTGAGTGCGACGATTAAGAAATGACAGTGACTGAGTCCAGTTTTCTGGAGGCCTCGGACCCTTCTGACCCACAGGTTTTGACCCAGTCTCCAAAAAAGTGCCCGTATGACCCGCTTCTTTTTTTCATGTCCTTTTTGACCCGTTTTTCTAACAGGTACAGTCACTGCTAAAATTAAAGTAATAAGAAAATAATTAAAGATTTACAAAACAAGTTATGTTCTTTGCAGAATGAGTTGCAATCAATATCTACTACTTATTGTTTCAAAAAAGGGTTGAGTGATTATACCCAAGCTCTCAAATTTGATTCTTATGAATGAGTAGGTAGAGTATTATCAAAGAAGTCAAAAGGGTAGGGTCTGTTGGTGAAATAAAACCAGATAAGGATTATAAAATATAATATTTATTACGATTTATAATTTTTGTTAAGCACTTTGTAATCAATTTTACATACGGGGTAGACATACAAAATATTATCATTCATCATTTAGTAACATAGGTAATTAATAAAATATAGAGGTACTTACCAGAATAATAAAGTAGAAAGAAGAATTGGCGTTCAACAAAATCCAATTCGCAGATCAAACTCGAGGTCCAAGTGTAGCAAAGCCAAATCACAATTCACAAACAACTATCGGAGTCCAGTTAGAAAAAGCTTGAGGTCGAAAATGGGGTAATAATCACACAGCGTAATAAATCACAGGAGAGCTCTTTACTAATCGCACGCAAAAAGCAAAGTACTTGGAATTAGTATTTTGAGTGATATCTTGGATACTTCATGCCTGGAAAGGGGTGGGGTGGGGTACGAATGCCCCTAAGATGACCTTTAATTGACGTCATATAAATAAAATTAATTTAAAGCCAAACGCTTTTTGTTATCACTGTACATTTGAGAAATTTCCTTTGTTTCGAACGAACGGGTCGGACGGATACCAAATAAATATTAAATTTAATATTAAAAAATGTTCTGACCCGAAGTGGGTCGTACGGGCACTTGAAAACGGGTCATAAGGGTACTTATATTCAGCGGGTCAAAAAATGCGGGTCAGAAGGGTCCGAGGCCCTCAAGGATACTACTCAGTCATGGTCTTATAAAAAAAAAACCCCTTTATTCTACCAAAATATTACAAACACTTAAAACAAACTTCAAATAAAAACTAACTATACTTAATTTTCGGTAATTTTTTTTTATTTTTTATTTTTTTTTAAGACGAAGGATAGAGATGAGTGGACGGAATTAGGGGAGGCTTTTGCCCAGCAGTGAGACATAAATAGCTAGTGAAAAAAAAAATCGGAAGTCGCCTGTTTAGCGTAGGCCTCCCCCAGCTTCCTCCACCCCTCTCTACTTCTCGCCTGTCCCATCTAATCTGCGCCAAATCTTTTCTTAAATACGTCACTTCAGCGTGTCCTTGGTCTTCCCTGCTTTCTCTTTCCATCTCTAGGTATCCACTCTGTAATTTTCTTCGCACATCTTTAATTTTCCATCCTTCATACATGGTTTTATAGTAAGTTAAATAAACTCAGTAAAATGTACAAAGTAGAACAAAGAAAGGTCTCCTTTTTCATTCTGCTTCTTCCTTTTGGGCAGCCTGCGTCTTTTTCTGGATATATAATGAACTGCAAAGATGATGATGAGATGGATGGATTTGGGGAGGATATAAAGGTATTGGGAGTGGATAAAACCATGGCTAAGGATAGAAAATTGTGGAGAGAAAGGACATTTTGCGCCGACCCCAGATGATGGGATAAGGTAAGGCAGATGATGTTGATAATGAACTGCAAACTGATCAACAACATTCCAAAGGGTGATGTAATTGTAGTTACAGAATTTCATCAGACCTGATTGCATCGTCTCTGCTATCATAACCTATTGCACTATCGTGCGATATGAAAATAATTTTTGCTCAACCAGGCGAACGGGTCACACCAGGACAAGTGGAACTAAACGCTATTGAAGTAGACGGGCTAGTAGTGAAGTAGATTAGATAGATAAATCGTTTATTTGATGCTACAAACACACACATGCAAAGATAAATATACGAAACATTTAAAACAAAAAAAAAAACAAAAGATAGAAAACATGAAAAGGTATAAGTTGCCATAATCAATAAATATGTGTTGCAGCAAAACAAAAAGGTCACAGCTCAGTGGAATTATTGCCCGTATAGCAATACACTGATTTTCAGCCATAACCTAGGTGCGAGTGTGAACCTAATGTATATTAGTATGATTAGTATGTTGTTTGTTTATTCTATCCCATGAAGGGATAAGTCCGCCATTTAAGTTATGTTATATAGATTAGTTGTTTCTACTTTCAGACAGAGGAGAGGACGGCTGAGGTGTCGGTATGCTGTCCGGGGTACAAAATGCAGGATATATCCTGCGTCCCAATCTGTCCTAATGGGAAAACTGGGGCAAGCTGCTCTGAAGGTACCTGATTATAAGTTTAAAACAATAAGCTTGTACCCGCGGCTTCTCCAGCGTCTATTATAACCTAAAACTTTCCCCATCTTTCTGTTTGGAGCATGGAAGTAATAAGTACAGTACTTATTACCTCCATTGTTTGGAGTTTATTGCGATAAGATAGAATATATTTCATTTATAATATTGTTCGAAACTACGACTTTGCCAATTTTTTTACTGTAGGCAAATTGGTCTTCAATAAACTCATTAATCTATAGGTATAATTTATTTTCTTTTTTATGGCTGACGATAATAATATAGACCTAAAAAATAAATTCTGTGATTATGTTCTTTTCAACGAGTTATTTATTTGATTTAGGTATATTCATTAATTAAAATAAGTAGGTGTAATTTATATATTCATTACCAATAACTAAGTGTTTTCTTTGTAGATCAAAAATTAAAGCTTTGATTAAATCCTTTGTGAGTTCGCTTTTACCACTAACACTGCTAAGAACAATATTTAAAGATGTAATACATAATTTACTTCATTATAAACAAACAAACAACTATTTACCAATACACTTCACTTACAAACCAACAAAATACAGTATTTTAGGAAAAGTACCAGTACATAAACATTAAGCTATCGAAAGGATGTCTACTAATATTTACAACTTTCAGGTTGTCCTCCAAACAAATGGGGACCAAACTGTGTGCATGATTGTAAAAACTGCTCAAACAATGGTGCCTGCTCCCCCGTCAACGGGGACTGTGTGTGCCAAGACGGCTGGCAAGGTGAGAGGTGGGTTACCACTTCAAATACTACGAAAAGAAATGATACAACTATCACCTATTATCATTCTTGGCCCGATAGTCAACATAATATAACAATTCTCGAAATGGTTTTAAATTGACACAAGCATAATCTGAATTTAAATGATAGTTTCGAGTCGCACGACTCTTTGCTCTGTCTTTCCTGTAAGGGATGAAGACGTGATTCTGTATCTGTCTGTATCAATAAAAATGGCGTACATTCAAACTAAATGTATTTTAAAAATATCGTTTTTTATGTTACAGTTGTCAAACTAGCATGTCTACAACAATTTCTACGACAACAATGAGAGAATTACTAACAACTGCAAAAACTACTCAAGTTTCAACAACTAAAACCACCGTTAGCCTTACACCTACGAGTAGTAGCACAACAATTCCTTCTACTAAAATTACTGTTCCTTCTACTACAACAACTCCTATATTAAAAACTACAACGCCATCGATGTCGACGATAAAAAAGAGCATAACTACTACAGAAACATCGACAGTGACAACGAAACATTCCACTATTGTACATTTACCTATTTTCACGACAGTAATACCAGCCACAGAAGTCGCTACCAATAAATTTATAGTAGCTAATAATGCAACATATAATAGAACTGAACCAACAGCAAATTTGAATAAAAGTATATTTACTGAAACAACAACATTAGGAAACAGATTGTCAAATATCTTTAATAATGCAAGTCTATCAACTTCAAGTTCTCCGTCTACATTTTCACCAACGACGACGAGATCGACTAAAGGAACTACAGCAGTAACGGAAACCACTAGAAAACCAGAAACTACAGTCAAAATTCACCCAACAACGCTAAAGTTCAAGCCAAAGGAAATATGGATAAGGCCAGCCCAAAAAGGTGAATCTCCAATTTTAGAAATTAAAACTCTACAAAACCACGAATCCTATACAAAAATTAAACCAGCAACAAAGAAGGAGCTTACTCTAGAAACTACGACACCAAAGACCATTATTGTTTCTATTATTCCAACATCAGATTCATATGCAACATTCAGGAAGATCGCGTTGTCTACAGCATCATACGTGGCCCTAAAAAATGTTACAGCAGTAAGAGCTTATAATCAACCTATAGAAATTACAACTTCTATGTCCATTCCAACGACTACATCAACTTCTGCAAAATTTAATACATTACCATTGAAGCAAACTACTGTCAATCCATCATTATTTGTTAATGTCACTAAAGCACAATACAGTACATCGGCACCCACAAGAGGACATTCTTCAACTAAATCTATATTTGTAAATAATAAAACTAACAGCATGACAAGCACGACTGTAGTTAGAATGAGTACTTCTAATTCTCTAACCACGTCTTCTTCGACTAATTCACCAACAACGAAACATGGCACTTCGTTCAAAAAGTATGTAGCCTCATTTACTACAAGGACCTTGAAACCATTATTTAATGAGATAGAACAAAGTACATCACTATATTTTACAACAAAACGAAACATAGAATCAAAGCAGAAAAATATAACACATTCAACTAGAGAATCTGTTACTTTACCCGAAGTGAAGAACGAAGTTATCGAAAAAACTAACGTTACTAGACAGAATGCCTCAAGTGTAGTTAACACTAAATCTAAAACTAATACAGTCACTGCTAGACCTGGTGAAGATGAAGAAACTTTTCATATTTTGACAGAACCGGAGCATATAACTGCAGTCATGGGTGAGAAAGGAACTGATAGGAGTTCAGTTGATCTTATATCGGTAATAAGTATTGCTGGTGGTATAATGATGGCCGTTATCACCGTAGCAGTGGTCATTGTGATGATAGAGAGGTGCAAGAGACCCAGGTATGAAGATGTTAGAAAGATCAATGATATAAGGATGCAAGTCATGATTGACAATAATGATGTACCCCCGCCATATGTGAGGAGCATATTCCATACGCCGTTGCCAGGTAAATATTACAATTAATTTTAACTTTAACAAAGCAACAAGTAATTATTTTATAAATATAGCAGCCTGCATTCCTGCAAGAAAAGTTCACTGAAAAGATGGAAATTTATATATTTAAGATCCTTGCGATAAGCCGATGCATCCTTACGATAAATAGTATTTCACAGCTGCCATGCTGTTTTTTTTTTTTAACTACACTTACCGAAGAATTCCTGTACTTGGCTTTTTTGGGTTTACAAGAGCAATCTAACGTTATCTTAATATTATTTTATTATAGCAATACCGCCCAGCCGTTTTAAAGATAGTTGAGGTAATAAAGAATATCACATACATACAATACAAGATATGAGCGAAAATGATAACTCTTTCCTTCGGGTTAAAACCCATTAAAATAGTTCAATCTTCATGATCGATTTTACTGATAATAAAAATGAAATTTATTGTGATATTGAAAAATATATTTACAATAATTTAACAATTTTTTACTGATATAAATAAATAAATAAATATATACGGACAAATCACACAGATTGAGTTAGCCCCAAAGTAAGTTCGAGACTTGTGTTATGGGATACTAACTCAACGATACTATATTTTATAACAAATACATATATAGATAAACATTCAAGACCCGGCGGGTCAATCTGAAAAAGATCATTTTCCATCTTGACCCGACCGGGGATCGAACCCGGGACCTCCGGTGTGGCAGTCCGGCGTGATGACCGTTGGGCCACGCGTCAGTATATTAAGTACTACCTGCTCGCGTGATTTTCCCACAATGGGAACAGTGTGCTTTTTCCCGGGATAAAAAGTAACCTATGTGCTATTCCAGGTCATTATCTACCTCTGTACCAAATTTCATCGAAATCCGTCCAGTAGATTTTGCGATTGAGTAACAAACATCCTCACAAACTCACAAATTCACAAACTCACAAACTCACATCTAAACATTCGCATTTATAATATTAGTATGGATTCAAGAATTTCATCCGCTGATCCATCGGCCCATTAGCTCAGTTGGTTAGAGCGTCGTGCTAATAACGCGAAGGTCGCGGGTTCGATCCCCTCATGGGCCACTTAACTTTTGTATTTTTTTTATTTGCAGATCCTCCTAATTCAGAGAAATGCCATTATCAGCCAATATCAACACTTGACCGAAACCTGAAGCAGTTTATGAGGCCTGTCGTCGTACAAACAATTTCTCCCATGATGCTAGAAAACTTTAGAGGTTAGTTTTAGAATATTAAAAACACCTACAATATTTAGAATAATTTTGCTTCTTATTTTTAATACTTTATATTTCATTCTAGGTATTCTAGAATGCCATTATGATCATTTACCACAAAGAAGCCAAGATTTTGGAACACTTCCCGCACGATTTCCTCCAACGCCATCTATGCCAAATGGTAGTGAACTACGTGGTCCGCGAGCTCTGTCAGTAACAGAATCAACGATAGAAGCATTGAAATGTGAGGCGAAACTAGATGTTATTGATAACACTACGTCTGAACCTTTATATGCAGAAATACCTTGCTGGAGACCACCTTCTGAACATGCAATTGAAATTATCAACATGAGTGGAGAGGCCGTAACTGAATTATAATAATCACAAATGATGAATCATGGCTTTTGAAAACTGTTCATAGATGGCGCTCGTAACAATGGTGTGGTGTTTAGTATCGTTAAATTGTTAGTATTTGTGAATTTTATTGATATTGATAAAAAATTGAACCAAAGACTATATAATATGTGTGGATTTATAATAAGTATTGTATGTTTATTGTCTAAGTTATAAGGGTTTGTATGTATGTGGTGAATAAAATATTTATAAAAATGCATCAATGGAAGTTTTACTATCCCTGAATAATGTAGTGGGACTGTGGGATCCATACTGCAACCAACCTTGTGGTGCACCTGAAATGAATTAATAAATGAATGAAATGAAATGATGCCAGTACTGGCTCGTATGACTACTTATTGAAGAGCAACAAAAAGTGTGAAATGTCTCAAGCGATGTCGATCGATAAGAGTTAAGCTGCAGACTTCCGCTTCTACATTATAATTTACTAGCTGAGCTCGGTCGTGGGAATTTCGGGATAAAATGTACCCTATGTGCTATCCGCCTTATTAGCTATCTTTTAGCAATCAGCGAAAATCGCGCAGTGATCGCGCAGTGACCGCGCGATCGATTGCTTATCGCCAAAAAAAAATCGTATTACGTATGTGATCGCTGGCTAATCGTTCGCTGGTGGCTTTAAGGGTCAGAAAGCGTGAATAAGAAAGTTAGATTTCACCCCCGACCCCCCTGTAAACTACAAGGGCGCCCCTCAGAGGAACTAAATAGTAAAATTTAGCTGCAATGCACTTTTCGCTAGTTTTAGCATAGACACTAGCGACAAAAGCAATTGAGTAGCAATCAGGAGGAACTAATTTATAGGAATGAATGTCAATTTCAAACAGATGTTTCGCGGAATTTCACGTTTACAAGTGTTTTCAATACGAATATGAAAAAACTTATGTGGCGTTCCGTGGCATTCCCACGGGATCTAACGGCACCTAAGCTTTGCAAAGGCATCGTAAAGCAATTAACAAAATGCACAATGCCTTCGCAACAAAGGACCGACAACTTATACAACTTGTTTACAACCGGCAACTTACTTTATGATTATTGCCGAACGGAATTCCAAATAATTTGTACAACCATTTTTTATGATAATGTTCCGTTACAACTGTTAACGTTTAACTTAAAACATCCATTAAAGGACAGTCTGACTTTACTCACTAAACAGTGAACACGCGTTTCATTTACCAGTCCTTCTGGTATAAACCTACCAAGTACTCGTCCGAACATAGTAGGTACAGTACTTTGGTCAATCAGTTAATTTAATGGTGACCCTTACATAACTCACCACAAGTGAGTCAGTTTAGCCACATATATCCATAAACAATACAAATAGTAAAATCTAAAATATAAAGTTACATAAAAATATAATATGGTAAATTGGTGACATCCCGACGTGATACCGACGTGATCTACAAACCGACGTGATATCTACGTGATCTACAAATCGTCGTGATCAAGAAATCTGCGCAATCTACGACGTCGTGTTCTACAAACAGCGTCAGACTCAACAATACGAGCGTCCTGCCAGCAATTATCAAGACCACGATGTCACACAACGACAGCGACTACGCAGCTCAGAGCCCATCACCTGCTGAAGCACAGGCGGCCACAGCTGCACTCGCCCTGATGTCAAGAATACCGGAGTTCTGGCGACAGCAGCCGCGACTCTGGTTTCATCAGTTCAACGCCATCGTGGACATACATAAGGTTAGTGACCTCCACAAAAGTCAAATATTAATATCTAAGTTGGGTAGAGACGAATTGAGCGATATTAGCGACATTCTCGAAAATATGCCAACTGTAAATATATTTAAAACTATAAAAGATAGATTATTATATGTATATCAGGAATCCGAGTCTCGTCAACTAAACAAATTATTAAACGAATTAGAGCTCGGAGACCAAAAACCTACTCAATTACTTAGACGTATGCGGGAACTTAATAACAATCGTATCGCAGATGACACACTTAAAATTTTATTCATAAGTCATCTGCCAAACTCAATACAACCAATACTAACCGCGTGCGACGCAGACAAAATTAGTTTAAATAACCTCGCGATAATGGCAGATAAAATATTAGAAAACACTAACTGCCCATTTCAAACAGCTTCTATTAATGAAAAATATGTATCTACAATAAATTCTTCTGATGTTTCCGCGAAATTAAGCAGCTTACAATCAGAAGTTAAATACATTTTAGATAAGATAACTGACAAAGGCCATAAATCGCGAGACCATAGCCAACAACGCCACCCTATTCAAAATAACTATAAATCGCGCACCAAAAATAAAAGTAATCATAGGGATTTTGCCGATCAAAGTTCAAAACCCGGCGATCCGAACTACATGTGCTATTATCATTACACGTACTTAAAAAATGCGCGCAAATGTGGCGATACCAAATATTGCAGTAGTTATAATAATTATAAAAATAACCCTGCAAACATGACTTCGACACCGGCGAACATAAATGTTGCTGAGGTTGAAAAGTCATATAGATTATGCGTTAGTGATAAAATTACAGGTACTCAATTTTTAATAGACACAGGCGCTGATGTTTCCGTTCTAGCCGCGAAAAAGCGAACAGGAACGTCAGATTACATCCTGTATGCAGCTAACGGTACACAAATTACTACATATGGCAAAAAAACCATTACCATTGATCTAGGTTTACGTCGCCCTTTTCAATGGACATTTATATTAGCCGATGTCTCTAAATCTATTATCGGTGCAGATTTTCTCGCCGCTAACAAATTAATGGTCGATTTACATGAAAGAAAACTAGTCGACAAATTAACTTCATTTTCGCGTCAAATAAATGTTCTTCAAACTAGTGAACCGACTGTTCGTTCTATAAACGAGAACGACGAATATCACGCTATTTTAAAAAGTTTCCTAACATTACTAAAATGGAAAATTTCTTATTAGAACCTAAGCATGACGTGAAACATCACATTTATACTACCGGACCTCCGGTACACGAGAAGGCACGCCCACTTAATCCACAGAAATACAAAGCAGCCAAAGCTGAATTCGAAAGAATGATGCAGTTAGGTATTTGTAGACCCTCAAATAGCCCTTGGGCTAACCCTCTCGTTTGCGTTACTAAAAAAGGAGAACAAGAAATAAGACCCTGCGGTGATTATCGCAGGCTTAACGCACAAACAACTCCTGATCGCTACCCTTTACCTAGACTATTAGATTTCACTTATATGTTAAAAGGAAAAACTATATTTTCAAAAATAGATGTTAGAAAAGCCTATTTTAATATACCGATGGCCGAAGAAGATATTCCTAAAACTGCCGTCATAACACCGTTCGGTTTGTTCGAATTTACTCGGATGAACTTTGGTTTACGTAACGCAGCTCAGGATTTCCAAAGATTTGTAAATAACGCCCTCAAAGGCTTAGATTTCGCATTCCCATATTTAGATGATATTGTTATAGGTTCAGAATCAAAATCACAACACTTAGTGCACCTAGAACGAGTCCTAAAGAGACTAAATAATTATGGTCTCACAATTAATTTACAAAAATGCGAATTCGGTAAACCAGAACTAGATTTTCTAGGCTATCACATTACTCCTGAAGGTATTATACCGAGCAATAATAAAGTTCAGGCTATAATTAATTATCCTCAACCAAATAATATCGAGGAATTACGACGTTTCTTAGGAATGATTAACTTTTATAGAAATAGCATTCCGAACGCCGCGCAAATACAGGCACCATTAAACGCGTACATACACAATTCTAAAAAACGCGATAAGACAAAAATAATATGGACTGAAGAAGCATTAAAAGCTTTCAGCCAGTGTAAAGAAAGTTTAAGTGCCGCTACATTATTATCACATCCTGATCCCTCCGCACCGCTAATTTTAATGACGGACGCTTCAGGTAGTTGCGTAGGCGCAGCTTTAAACCAACAAATAAATGGCAAATTACAACCACTAAGTTTTTACTCTAAAAAATTAACTGAAACACAGTCTAGATATAGCACGTATGATAGAGAACTCTTAGCAATATATATGTCAATTAAGCACTTTAGGTATATTATAGAAGGTAGAGAATTAGTAGTTTTAACAGATCATAAACCCTTAACATACGCACTAACGAAAAAAGTTTCTCCATCAGATTCCCTAGACGTTTAAGACAATTAGATTTTATTTCTCAGTTCTGCGATAAGATACAATACATAGAGGGTAATAAAAATAGCGCAGCTGATGCTTTATCTAGGGTAGAAGAAATAACAATGCCATCATTTATAGACTACCAGGAACTGGCTGAGTTTCAACAAAACGACTCGGAATTGCAGAATCTTAGGCAACAAGATAACCTACAATTTAAACTTATAACTATGCCGGATTCTGATATTAAAATTACTTGCGAGACATCAACCGATAACGTCCGCCCATATTTACCCCAACACTTCCGAGATATAGCTATTAAAATACTACATGAAGTCAGTCATCCTGGAGTTGCAGCTACTAGACGTTTAGTTAAATCTAGATACTTTTGGCCTAGTATGAATATAGATGTAAAAAATTTCGTTAAAAATTGTATTGCTTGCCAAAAATGTAAAATACAACGTCATACTATCACTCCATTAGGCGAATTTGACAAAGCTTCTCGTTTCGATCATGTGCATATCGATATAATAGGCCCACTACCGTCCTCTGACGATTATAGATATTGCGTAACAATTATAGATAGAGTTACGAAATGGCCTGAAGTAATACCCACTAAGGACATAACAGCTGAAACTGTTGCTAAAGCCTTTCTAGAAAATTGGATCGCTCGTTACGGCTGTCCGAAACGGATTACTTCAGACCAGGGTCGTCAATTCGAGTCTGATTTATTTATACAATTATTGAATAGGCTCGGTATCGAACGCATTCGCACTACAGCTTATAATCCAAAGGCAAACGGCATGGTCGAACGATTTCATCGTACACTTAAGGCAGCAATTATGGCCAAATGTACTGATGATAACACAAAATGGGCTCAACAATTACCATTAGTACTCTTAGGTTTACGTACAGCTATTAAGTTAGATTTAGATTATAGCCCAGCCCAATTACTGTACGGTACTAATCTTAGGTTACCAGGCGATCTATTCACAATAAACCCTAAGACATCTGTAAATACTAGAGAATATATAACAAATCTAGCTCAAACCCTTTCATCCATCCCATACACTGGACAGTCGAGCCATCACAATAACGGCGACAAAGTTTTTATTCATAGGGACCTAAACAATGCTACACATGTGTTCGTTAGAAATGAAACTCATAAATCGCTTGTTCCTCCCTATGAAGGCCCGTATAAAGTTCTAAAAAGAAACCCTAAATACTATACCATAGAAATAAACAATAAGCCTGTCACAATATCGCTCGACCGTCTCAAAACTGCTTATTTGTTAATGGATGACAACGTGTTGGTCACAAAACCTTCAAAAATACCAACACCAGTACCACTGGCACCAGATATCTTATCAGCAAAGAACGACACTCCACAGACGCAACCAACAGTAACCCGTTCCGGGCGCACTGTAAAAAAGGTGGTAAAATTCAACTTATAATACACGTGTTCAGACTTCACCGTTTAGAAGATGCAACAGCCTGCCTTCTAACGGCAACATGAAAGGACCACGTGTTGCATATACAGCAAGCGTCATCATTACTTCGTGTCTATTGTGCAGTGACTAGTGATAACAAAGTGAATTAAAGTGCCGGTATACAAAGACAATATTTTAGCAATTTATCAAAATTAATTAAGTAGTACATAAGTCTATACTGTAAATTTCTAATAATTCATGTATTAACTACTAACCTAGATATAGACAACTACTTATTGTTACTAACAAGTTACTAACTATAAATGTTTAATTTTAAGCCACATGTAATATGCTCCTCCAATATTTTTGTATAAATTTAAAATTAATTATTTTGTCCGAAATTGCTATATTATGTAAATAATTATGTACAAAGGACGATTACCTATAATTTTAAATTTCTAGCTTTTTCTAAGGGTGGAGGATTGTGGCGTTCCGTGGCATTCCCACGGGATCTAACGGCACCTAAGCTTTGCAAAGGCATCGTAAAGCAATTAACAAAATGCACAATGCCTTCGCAACAAAGGACCGACAACTTATACAACTTGTTTACAACCGGCAACTTACTTTATGATTATTGCCGAACGGAATTCCAAATAATTTGTACAACCATTTTTTATGATAATGTTCCGTTACAACTGTTAACGTTTAACTTAAAACATCCATTAAAGGACAGTCTGACTTTACTCACTAAACAGTGAACACGCGTTTCATTTACCAGTCCTTCTGGTATAAACCTACCAAGTACTCGTCCGAACATAGTAGGTACAGTACTTTGGTCAATCAGTTAATTTAATGGTGACCCTTACATAACTCACCACAAGTGAGTCAGTTTAGCCACATATATCCATAAACAATACAAATAGTAAAATCTAAAATATAAAGTTACATAAAAATATAATATGGTAAACTTATCAGAACAAGCTAATTATTAAAAATAAAAAACACGACTGACAAGTTTTTACTAAAAAAGTACATACAAACATATAAGTTATATACATTTTTGAAATCGCCTTTTAAAACCCTTCAATTTAATACCCCACTCGATAAGATTGATCAAATTTTATTTTTTTGGTCTGCTATTTATCACATATATAATCCGCCATTTTGTTTTTATGATGACGTCATATAGCCTATGTCACTCGGAGGAATGCAAGGAATCTAAAAATACCTCTCACGTCAAAATCTGTTAAGCCGTTCAGGACTTATGGTGCAATAAAGAAACTTACATACATACATACATACATACATGAACCCTGAAAACATAACACTCCTTTTTTGGTCAATCGTGTAAAAAATAGCTTGGCGCCTATTTCAAGTGGTAAATTTGTTAATATGGTGCATTCTTGTGTTACAAGTGGTCACGTTGTTATGATTTTGTTTGTATTCGTGAAAAATGACTCCATTGGATCAGCAGCTCTCGCAAAGTAAGTAGGCACAGTGATGCTGTGATTTAAAATAATGTGTGTAACGTTTGTGCAGCAAAGTTTAGTTTGTAATATAAATACCTATTCGGTGTTTTAGGAAATGGCAAACAGAGTATCAAACGAGCAACTGGAGGAGTTGTTGGATTTCCTTGCGGAACATCCTGCAATTGCAAAAGGAATGGGCTTGGAGCAAGGTCTAAAGAAGCAGTAGATAAACAGTGGAGTGACCTTGCTAATAAGCTCAATTCCTATGGCTCTGGATCAACTAAATCTGGAGAACGATGGAAAAAGGTAAGTAGGTAGATTAAGTAAAGAAGTATAGAATACCAATTAATATTTTGCTGCTTAGGTTTGTACAAATAACTTTATGTGCATTTTTGTCTTTCTTTCTTCATATAACTTTTTATTGTTATAGTACTGGGCTGACTTGAAACACAAAAGCAAGACCGAGCTGGCTAAACGGAGGCAGGATGCTCTGGGTACAGGTGGTGATGCTAGTAGCCAAGATGATCTGTCCGAGGTTGACAAGAAAGTCTTGGCTATTATTGGGAAACAGGCTGTGTTATGGTGATAGTGTGCACATAGAGTCCGTATATTTGTCGTTTTGTTCAAATTCAAACAATCAACCTTTTTAATGTATAGTTTATTTTTAAGGTACTATACCTATAAGGTACTAGTCATTATTCTAAATTTTATTTCTATGATATAAATTGTATAAATTCATTAAAAATAAGTATACCTAACTATTGTACTAACATAGAATAATTGTTACTAACACAACTATGGATCTCTGTTATTTGAAATAAACTAATAAATAAGTACTATAAGTACCTATAGCAAGTATGTATTAAGTATCTGGCCAACTCTTAGTACAGTCTTTAAGTTGTAAGAAAAGAAATAACAATTGTAAATAAATTTATGTTATCTATTTGAATAAAAAATATTCAACTGACTACATACATTTCTTTATTTCTTACATTTTATACAAATAAATACACTTCTTATCAATACACTACCAAATATTATTATTATCAATACAACAGTGAAAACCGTATCAAATTTGGTCCAGTAGTTTTTGTGTCATGCGTTTATAAACATACAGCCCGATAGGTTAGACAAAAATTATAAAAATGGTTTTGGCTACTATAATAGAAGCCAATACAATAGAACCTCAAATTTTAACATAACAAATAGATACCTATAATGAATAAAATATATTTTTAAATAACAAATAGGTTACTGAATTCTATTTACATAAGTACAACTATATTTGAAAAGTAATATTAATTTGACCCCGTAGACCTCCGCACAATGCTATTTCTTTGCTGTCGGCCACTGGCTAACACCTCTTGTTCACCCGTTTGTAGAGCCGGCATCCTGTAGAGATTAGTGGATTTGATTTTGCTTATTTCAAACATCTTGTTGTATTTCTACAAACAGTAATTTTGATATAAAATATATACAATTCAAATTCAATATTGTATTGAGGAATTTCTCTTGAATAGTTTATTTTCTTGATCATTTCAAAATTGTATTAGACCAAAATAATTCAAGAGATGTGGCCGTTCGGGGGTAATGTACCCAAATACTAATCAAACAGTAACTTCTATACTGCAACACCCCATAACTTCAGTATTTACATTATTATTTACTTTTTGGGGATGCCAGCACAAGCGCCAGACGGATGATCAGTCCTGTCATACTGGGACCATTTTACCTAGTTCCCCGAGACCCGTATAGAGTTTTGAGTAAACTAACTCAAACAGTAACTACTGTAGTAACAACAAACTATTGACCAATCATAATAAGTATATTTATATTCTCACCCATTTATAATGAACTGCCTTTCTTGTAGTGTTTGAGGAAAACGAATATACTTAGTATTCTATGATGGTTTAAAGTCCTTGTGACTTCTATCACTGCAGTAGACACTAAGCTGGCTCGCCTTTCGTGCAAGTAGCTCATTTCCACAGACTTCTGATACAAAACCATGGCAAAAAAAGGGCAATGCTGTGAGGACCTGAAAATATATCATCGTAATTAAAGACTGACAAATGTTTTATAACATGTTTACAACCAAAGATCTTTGATAAAAACCATGTAGGTTTTTAGTTCCTACTTAGGAAATAACTTTACTTACCTTATTTTCCAAACGATCTTTTGTTCTTCTTCTTTCTTTCTGAGTCTAAAAGCTGCAAGACGTTGGCTTGATTTCGAAGCCTAGGTACGCTTTAATTGTGTTGTGTTGTGATGTGTTTTTACTCGTACATCTCTTCTCTGCTCATCAATAAATGCTTCTAATAATAAATAATACCGCACGAGCCCTGACAATACACTTTAAAATAAGCAGCGATCAGAGGCGATGAAGAAAAAATGTTACTTTTTTGTAATCGCAATTTGACAGTTCAAATTGCTGGCTGATTGTTATCGCAACGCTGTCAAAAGCCATAGATAATAGCAAAACTTCACTCGGGCCAAAGAGATTGAATCGATTGAATGCACAAAATAGTTCTTCGATTGTTCGGCAGAGGCAGCACTATCTTTGGCTTTGCCATCGCTCTGCTATGGTTTGGTTTTCGCTGTACGTAATACGAATTTGCGAAAATAAAGCAAATTTTGTGCAATTATGGCTATCGCTTTGCTTTTGCAAGATAGCTAATAAGCGTGCCGGTATTTCATAGGGCTCGTGCAGCGTGCCGGCGATGTCGCGCGACTTCGATAGCACCGACTCGCGGCGACTCGATTGAAAGTGTGTAACTAAATGGCGCAGTGCAGCGTGCCCACGACGCGATGTCTCGCGATACAAGTCGCGGGCACGCTGCACTGCGCCATTTAATTAGGTACATATTGTCAATCGAGTCGCCGCGAGTCGGAGCAACCGAAGTCGCGCGATATCGCCGGCACGCTGCATCAGCCCTTACTCGTGTAGGTACCAAATTACTTCAAAATCCGTCCAGTAGATTTTGCGTGATTGAGTAACAAACATCCTCACAAACTGACATTCAAACTTTCGCATTTATAATATTAGTAGGAAGTAGTTGACCGAGCGAGCGAAGCGAGCGAGGGCTATAATTCAAGTTGGAGCGAAAAACACATTGTTTGTATGTATGTATGTATGTATGTATGTATGTATGTATGTTTGTTCCGCGATAACTCTCGAACCGTTGTTCCGATTTTGATGAAAGTTGGAATATATGTAGGGATGGTTAATAGAATTTTCAAGTTCGTTGGGCATCAAAATCGGTCCAGCCGTTTTTGAGATATTTAATTTTTTGTGAAAATAAATATTGTATTTTAATAGTCGCGAGGTCTACGTTCGCAGCGAACGACTAGTATAGAAATAAAATGTTTCACTTTGATATCTCAGTTTAGAGATAGATATACAGTACATATATATACATAGTACTTCCATATGCACAGAGATAGCACAATCAGCTCTGATTGTTGAGGTCAAGATCAATCCCAGGGTTCTGTTCAGACTTTACTTACATATATTTACTTACTGGCTACTTAATGTTTATTTATATGTATACTAGCTACGTTCCAGGACTCCACTGCCGCGGGAATTTCGCGATGAAAAGTAACCTATATGTCATTCCAGGTTTGATTTTACCTTTGTACCAAAATCTATCGAAATCCGTACAGAAGTTTTTGCGTTATAGAGTAATAAACATCCATTTTCACAAATCACGTTTATAATTAGCAGTGTCTTTCTCGTCAATATTGTAAATAATTATGTGTGTAGAAGTACCTACTAAGATTATAAAATCTTGATAATAATATCATCTATGGTACGTACGTAGTACTTATATAGGTATTAATTTTGTGGTAGAAGCCAAAAGAAACCACATGGAAAATTGACATAAATTCTTCAAATGTAGTTTTCTGACAAAAATATTCTTCGATCACATATAAACCGAAAAAAATAGGTACCTAAGACCATGGACCAAAGATTTATATATAAGTCTATAGGCAAGACTAAAAAGATTAAGACATGTAGGTAGGTAGGTAAGCCCTATGAGCTCATTGTTTCAATTTGATCCTTCTTCACCTATGACAAAATGACCCAAGACAACATAACATGAATGACTAAAAGACATGAATGAATGAAGGTCGAAGCTGATGTCATGTAAATAAGAATCTAACGTTTATAAGCAGGAAAATACAACTAAATTAAGATCGCATACTTATGACTTAAATATCACTAGTTTACAGTATTTGTGTAGGTACCCTCAAAGCTACTAAGTTATTTGGATAGATCTATATATGTGGAATATAGGTCTGATTATAAATTTCCCCTATCACGTAAGATTTGCGAAAAAAAATGTGTCAAAAATTTAAAAATTAAATTTTCGCTAATATTTTGAGACAGAATTAAAATAAGTAGTTCTAAAATTTTCAACATGTTTTTTAGCTGTAAATGTTATAACACGTTGAAAGTTGTGTTAATTTCTCCATACAAGGATAGTCCTTGTAACCATAAAATGTATGGAGAAATTAACACAACTTTGAAAAAATGTTTTTGCGATAAAAAATATTGTAAAATTTAAAATTGAATTGCTTTATATTATTGAAGAGTGTTATAACATTTACAGCTAAAAACATGTTGAAAATTTTAGAACTACTTATTTTAATTCTGTCACAAAATATTAGCGAAAAATTAATTTTTGAATTTTTGACACATTTTTTTTCGCAAATCTTACGTGATGGGGGAAATTTATAATCAGACCTATATTCCACATATATAGATCTATCCAAATAACCTAGTAGCTTTGAGGGTATAAAAAAAAATAAAAAAATTGAAAACTAGTGATTCAGCGTAGCAACGATGATAATGAACACGAGTGAGGTCGCCACTAAAGCTATTTTCTCTATGTAGTCTATGCTGACGACGTTAGTTCCTGTTTTGGCCACATTCATTTTGAACGTTGTCGCTCGCACTTTAAGCGAGTTGAAAGAGATTTATTTCCTAAATTGAAATTTCCTAAAATGAATTGACACAAATTGGGAAAACAAGAGTTCTGATTTTTATTTTTCAGTCTAAAAAATTTCGTAAATTATAATAAAATAATGACTGCTTTTCCTATACCTACACGAGCAATTCTTGTCTATATTTATTTATTTATATTTATAGATATACAAACGTTATTTACTTACCAAAATTCAGATTTTGACGAATTTATGTATTAAGTATCAATTTTATTTAGATAATCTGAGCGAAGCTTGGTCGCCCAACTAGTCGTAAATCTACATTATGAATCAACTATGCTAAGTACTCGTTCAAATAAATATGAGCCGGTTCGACATAATTTATTCAGCGAATACGTAATATTTTTTCTATTTACTACTTCCGATTTGTCATTTTAGTGCTTGTATATTCATCATTATTTTAGGTACCTAGTTAACAAATTATATTACCTACTAACATAATACCTACTCATTAAATAAAAATAACTGGGTGCTGTAGTACTTTATATAGCGGTAGAGAGCACTAACAAATGAATTTTGGACATTCCACCCATAAGGTGGTGAAATAGATATATACAAAATAAATAAATTCTCATTGAAGTACCTACCTATTGAATATCCCTTCGTTGACCTAGAAGTCTCAAAGGCCACCCTGTTGTCAGGGTGGCCTTTGAGACCTCTAGGTCAACGAAGGGATATTCAAAAAATAATCTATTTCCCATTTCCTAAATATTTAGGAATGAACCTTAAGGTTCATTTGATTTAAAAAAATAAATAATTTCTAATAATATAATGATTGAAATGAATGATTTTTAATTATTTAGGAAGTCAAAGTGGCTTTTATAGACCCCGAGATCTCTCAACAGTACTCATAAAAAAAAATTCAAAGAAAAAATTAAAACGAGAGCGTCACGGCCGAGAGCGTCGAGGACAAACAGATTTTAAAATTCGTGAGTTTCGCGGCCGAGAGCATGGCGAATTGAGGGCCTAACGGCCAAACCCAATGGTTCATATTTGTTTATATTTCGTTCACAATTTCGATTGTCCATAAATATGGAAATCAATAGACATTATCTCACCGACCGATGACTGCATCGGTTGCCGGAATTAGGAGTCACTTAGCGACGTTAAAAACCTTCAAGGTTTTTTATATTCGTTGTCAAGGAAAATATTCATGGACATTTATGTCATATATGACAAACAGACAGAAAAAAAGCCATATATATATATAGGTATACAAAATAATTGTAAAATAATAAAGAGTTATAATAAAGAAAATGTTTTCCGTTGACAAATTGAGAGTTTTTAATATACTACAAATTTTAATATTTTCAGACTGTACAGGACTTTCCCAAATGCCTTCGAATTAATTCTTGAACTCTTAGGGTAAGGGATTTCTTTATTTGTAGTCCTAGTTTTCCCCTCAACATACCAAGATACCATAATGGCGTCCAGAACCACGGTCCTGGTCCCAAACAATTCCCTACTCGTCCAGCTATGTAATTTGATTTGATTTAAGGGTATTTCCTGAGATTGGGTCTTTTAAGTAGAAAAAACTGTCCATCTTTATTGTTGGTACATACATATAGGATGGTAGAGGCACAAGAACATTGTGGCTCCATCATCAGATCAAGTTCATCACATAATAGTATACCTACTCAAATAAAATACTTATATAGTACATATTTTCAACTGATGTAATACTAATGATCCGCCTCAGCTTCGCTCGAGAGGTACAGTCGACCGCACCTCAAGTTACCCTGCATGATCTCTTATGCCGCGGCCGCAGAGTCGAATTTGCAATGAATTTGAGTAGGTTGATGTGCTGTTGACTGTACATACATAAATTGTAGCCTATGTCACTCAGATATAATGTAGAAGAATTTTTGAAATTGGTGCATTACTTCCAAAGATTATTCTACAAACTAACGCACAAACTTACATACACGCTAAAGTACTCTCATATAGAAATTAGATATGGTGAAAAAATTCCATGCGAGCAGGACTAATTTCTATATGAGAGTATTTTAGTACTAATTGCATCCGCGATGCACAAAAATCCAAAAATAAATATTACATACACGCTCTTTATTATATTAGTGTGATTTGATTCCGCATGAAATTTTATACGGAACCGTAACCTCTAATAAAAATATATTATCAACAGACTCAAGTAGTCATACTCATATAGGCGGATCGGTTCAATATTTAAGATCTCAGTGTCCGTCTGTGCGTATTTGCGTTAACAGCTTGTGATGGTAAGTAACATAACTACCATGTTTATTTTTAATTAGCTTTTGCTTGCGACTTCTTTCGCGCGGTATTTCATATTGTTAATATATTGTCTAAGCGTTCTAAACTCCGTTTTTTTTTAATTGTCCCATTATGTAAACAATCTTCAAAACACTTTTTGTTGAAAATAAATCAAATATTTGTTCAAACCTAAACATTCTAAAGTAAAACATTTATCAACCACGAAAGTAATTTCCTGGAAAGTTTTTTTTTAAATATATTGTTGTAAAATCTAGATGAAACCTGCCAGATTTTAAGTTATAGCTTCAGCAATAGAACTGATTGATGATTTTTTTTCAGTAATTCAAATTTCGGTTATTACAGGTTTCGTTCTACCCGTGTTCGAAATTTCATCGAAATCCGTACAGTAGAGTCTGAGTGAAAAAGTGACAAACAAGTACAAACCTAAATAAATTAATGAATTTAATTGAACATCCAACAGTGTGACGTAGGTACTTTATGGATGGCCTAGGGGCCATATTAGGATATATAACCAGGTTTTATTGTGCATTGGTTTACGTTTTTGTATTAAAATTTAGTGTTTTTGTTTGTTGGTTTGTTGTAAACTCTTTATTGCATATACACACAAGAAAAATACAAAGCATAGTGAAACAAAAAGAGAGGCGTACAATGGCGGACTTATCCCAAAAAGGGATTTCTTCCAGTCAACCAAGTCTAGTCAAGTTGTCTTCCAGTCGTTGTTTGTATTCAAATTTGTGTTGTGTTTTTCGAATAAGTCATTCATTCATTCATTTAAGCGAGTATCCTCGTAGACTTTAAAGTTAATAATTTAGTAAGGATTGATGATTTCCTATTTAGCAGGTCAAGATGAAAAGCCTGTTAACCCTGTGGGCTCTGGCAGCCTGCGTCTGCGCACAAGACTCTGATGAGGTCCACTCAGTGAAGAGAGTCCTGTCTGTGAAGGGGAAGGGGGGACCCTTGAGGTACATTTACAAAGGGGGCGAAAATATAGGCAGGTGGGTTAATTTTTCACACTTTTTTTTATCAACTATGCTAGTAGTTTGTAGCTTTGTGATTTTTGACGTGAAAAGTGCTTGTGAATTAAGGTCTATTTTCAAACAAATTTTGAATTTCCCCACGACTTTTAACCGCGTGTAAAAATGTGGTTCTAAGCAGTGTATCAAATTGAAACTTACGCCAGATAAAACTGAAAAAACCGCATCAAATTTGATCCAGTAGTTTTACAAACTACTGAATACTACTGGTTAGCCGTTGGGGCAGAAAAGTTCTGGAGTGGCGACCACGAACCGGAAAACGTAGTGTTGGCAGGCCTCTCACTCGGTGGACCGACGACCTGGTGAAGGTCGCGGGACGCGCATGGATGCGGGCAGCGCAGGACCGGTCAACGTGGAAATCCTTGGGGGAGGCCTTTGTCCAGCAATGGACGTCTTTCAACTGAGAGAGAGAGAGTTTTACAAATAAGTCTCTCTCACCGAATTCTATCTCAGGGGGTCAAGTCTGCAACTGACTGTTCTTATATTTCAAAAAATTATTATTACTCTTATTACGCAAATATAGCTTTTAAGTTTCTACTTTTTTTTACTTTTTTTTTACTTAAATACTAATACATCCTTATGTTTTAGGTTTTACAACGCTCGAACACTCAATTTAACGAAGCACACCGAAGAAGTACAAATAGGAGTATGTTATATAGAAATTCCGTAAGTATGAAGTGTCTATATTATTATTTCAAGCTTGTACTAAAGTACGTAAAAAATGATAATGTTGATCAACGCGTACTTTGTTTTTTCCTCCTGCTTCATTTCTGAGAACTAACTTCGGTAAGCTTTTTTTGTATGTTTAACTATGATATTATCATAGGCATAAAAAGTATAGGAGCCAGCTAAAGTCCGCGAGGCCTAAGCTGAGCTTTGCATTTGTGTGAGTGCACACAGTTAGTGTAAAAAGGCAGTGTTTGTACAACATTTTGACAACCAGCGTGATGTGTGAGATGTCACTTGTTCTGCGCAATCTGCTGCGCACTTACTATTCGGAATCACTTACACAAATGCAAAGCTCAGCTTAGGCCTCGCGGACTGTACAGTAAACTCCATTTTTTCTTACTTCTATTTTTTTTAATTTTATTATTTACTTTTTTTTAGTTTTGTTGAAAATAAATCAAATATTAGTTCAAACCTAAACATTCTAAAGTAAAACATTTATTAGCCACGAAAGTAGTTTCCTAAAAAGTCTATTTTAATTTATATTGTTGTAAAATCATAAAAAGACATGGTAAGATTGTTTACATAATAGGACAATTAGGAAAAAACGGACATTATATGGTGCTGGCTAATATACTTTTCAACGGTAAGATAAGAAGTGAAGTTATAGTAATGATTTAGTGATTGTAGTTGGTAACTTATTATATTTTTTAGACTTATATTAAATAGGTAAAATAAAATGTGTTATCTAAGAGCGGAGGCACAGGCGTATTCTTTGCTTAAAAGGAGGTCCCAACAACCCAATAGGGGACCGGACAACTTTAATTTTGATGCTTCTTTGAAATTTATTAGAATCATCCGTACAAGAATCACATCCATTACGAAAATTTCCTAAAAAATAGAAAAAAACAATTCACATTTTAAAGCGAAGTTTGGATGATACCAAAACGCGCCTAACTAAATGTACATTCATATCATGTCACGCGTAGAAAATGGACTTTCCCTAAAAGTTTGAACTCTAATACATTTGCTCTGGAGAATAAACCAGTGATAAAAAGTCGCAAAATGTGTTTAATTATATGTATTCTATCATAAAATTATATATTTGTCGGGTCCCTAACGTAATGTACAACTTTTTTGTTTACCTAATAAATATTTTTTTTTTTTTATTAATTTTAGTGATTGTGGTCAGGAGGATTACTGAAAGAGGAAGCAATTAATTATATTTGCTTTGATGAAATTTGTCTCTATATGTGTTACTTATAGTCGTAGTTGTCCAGCTGAATTCTTTAACACGTTAAATGCCCATCACGCGACGTCGTGTGTTCCAAGTACTCTTTAGTTTAGCCCTTCACGCGACGTCGCGTGAAGTTTCCGAAGAATTTTGTATGGCGAATATTGCGCGGGCCGGAGCGTTATCGCAAATATCTTTTTTATGGGCCTCTAAAGAAAGGTCTAAAAAAAAAGGTGTGGGCCACCAGAACAAAACACCAAGTTTAGCATTGGCAATCAAAGTGTTAATAATAAAATAAATATGTTTATTTTTTCAGAACAGCTAATTTAGTCAGTGATCAGAGGAATATTCCGGCTGGTAATGGAGTAAGTGTTTTTTCTTAGAAGGCATAAAACAACTTAAAAATAAAGATTTTGGATTCAAATTCATTATTTAAAGTCAAATATTGAGTAATCTTTCAATATCATAAAAGACCTATTATTGTTTTAAGGGTTAATTTAGAAGGAAGGAAAAGTTTTTAGGATGGGTTAAAACAAGGGTTGAAAAATTAATTTAGAATTAAAAAAAACATTTTAAGCACAATTTACAAGGATCTAAAATGTCACTTTGCAGTCGCGCCCAGACCTCTCCCGCATCCGAACCTGCTGTAACGGCTTCACCAGGAACATACACGATTTCACGGTCTGCGACCCAGTTTGCTCCAAAGGCTGCGTCAACGCACTCTGCGTCGCCCCGGAGATCTGCCAATGCTACCCTGACTTCGTCAAGAATACCGCTGGTGTCTGCACCGCCACTTGTCCTATTGGCTGCCAGAACGGACGATGCGTCGGACAATCGTGTGTCTGCAACTCTGGATATATCTTAGATTCGGAGGGCAAATACTGCATGCCGAGTTGCAATGATAACTGTGGTAACTTAGGCGAGTTCATGTGTTACGTATTTGTTTGTTTGAGGATTTCTCTAATAATATAAAATATTTGTCATTTGACCCATGTCTCCTACATCCATTTTCTACTGCAATCCATAAACAAGAATAAATGTGTCGTTTAAAATAACATTTTGTTCTAAAGAAAATGCTCCAGTAAACTTAAAGGCAAAGCCGCTACTTCTCTATTTAAGTTAGTACAATATATTTACGTTATAAGCAAACTCATTGACGTCTAGTAAAATTTTGATCCTAGAATCCTGCGCTTCCGCGCCGTACAATCAGTAATGTTATAAATTCACTAACATCATTTTCGGTAATTTCCAGGAAATTGCACAGCACCCAACAAGTGTACATGCCAGCCAGGATACCAGTCTACCCCAAATGGGTCTTGCAAGCCTGTCTGTCAAGACTGCAAGGACGGGGAGGAATGCACTGCTCCTAACACTTGCAGCTGCCGCGCTGGTTACGTTAAAGATGTTAATGGATGTAAACCACATTGTACTCCGTAAGTCATAATCTAAGTAAATTTTATTAAGTACTTTAATGTCAAACGTCGTGAAACGCACTCATCAGAAGTGGGATCATAATATGTGTTAGAAAAACATACTATGAATTTTGATAATGGAATCCGAATTATTTCAAAATAAATCTACTTCTATCTAATTCTGGATTACTTCTGGCTCTGCTATGTCTATAGCAGGTTCTTTATATGACGATTTTACTTTGCATTAAATTACAATTACACTACTTATAAACAAGAAATCTTTAAGTGATTTTTATATCAGAGGAACAGAATTCTAAAGTTGAAGTTATTAAGCGATCTTAATGATTTTTTCTTTCGTTTTTTTTTCAGAGCTTGCCAGCACAATACCAACTGCATAGCCCCGAATGTCTGTTCACAACCACCTGCTTCGGATAATTCTCTACAGCACAATAATTATGGTTCACACAATAATAATGGTTCACTATTACTCGTCAAACCACTATACGCAGAAAATCAAGAGGATATTTCATCACATCCATACACAAATCCAAACCAGAATACTAGTACTTACAATCCAATGTACCCACAAGGCCCGTATAATCAACAAGCCGAAAATAATCAAAACAACTTTCCTCATAGAATGTCAAACACATCACACGATATTTCACTAGACCGGGACGGTCAAATACAACAACATTCTGATAATAGCTTTTATCCCTATCAAAGACCCGCGTCATTTCCTCAACCGAATGGGCAAAATCCACAACAAGGAATCTTGCACAACAATACAAATCCAACTCAACAAAGACCAGGTCAAGGATCAAATCAGCAACCAAATAGATATCCTGTAAACCCAAATCCAGCTCCTGGACTAGAAATTTATCCTGAGAGAAACACATCTTCCCTTCATCCTAACAGGGGAGATATTGAGACGGACCAAGGATCTATGTATTACTCTGGAGGTCGTCAACAAAATATTTCTTTGAACGCCATGAATCAATATGGGTCAGGCTCACATGCCTCTTCAAATCATGAAACATATGGTTATGGTCAAACACATCAAGGTAACTACAATAGGTCTCAGCAAGAATCACATGACTTTAGAAATCAGGGAACATTTGATTCTAGACAACATGAGTCTTTTAATACTTCTAATCAAAGATCATATGATTCATCCCAACAACATTCATTCGCAACATCACAAAATGGTCACGAGTACGACACTCAATATACACAAAATAATTATGGAAATTTCAACCGCGATACGCAGAATTCTTCAGCCCAGCATCAGAGTGGTTATGGAAATTCAAATCAAGATATTCAAAGTTCATCGAATCACGGCACATATGAATCATCACAGTATGGAGCATACAATTCTTCTGGCCGAGAAACACAACACTCTACGATTGAAAGAAATTCTGATTCACAACAGGGATCTTACAGGCCAAATCGAGGGCCTTATCAAAACTCACTGAGTGATCAAAGAAATTTATACGGCTCACAACAAGAATTATTTGATTCTCTAAGAAGAGATAACCAAAGTTTCACAAATGAAGGCAATAACTATTCACGTCGGGAAACTTACAATCCGAATCAAGGACAATACCCATTCTACTTTAGAGAAAAGCCTAGACAAATGCCTGAAGTATTCGATCAAATTTCTAATCATACTGCAACAGACAGTTTTCGCCACACAAATATGCAGGAAGACTATAATAACTTTGATACAGATCAACAAACAATTATCGTGCCAGTGTGTTCTAAGATTTGTATTAACAGCTACTGTGTCGAAGGTGACCAGTGCAAGTGCAAGCCTGGATACATTGCTGACAGAACAAACCCTAATATGTAAGTTATTAATTTTCTTAGAATTTAATCGTAAAGTTCCCAACTACATAATAGTCTTTCTAAAACTAATATAATTTTACTCGTGTAGCGAGCGAGCACGTAGTAATAGGTAACAGCGTTGCTAGGCGACCGCGGTGGTTGCTAGGCAACGAGCCATACCTCGTCCCGCGCACCTCCGCCCGCGCCTCGGTAGCATTGGACTCTCGCGCAGTCAGTCAGTCGGCTTCCATCCGTATTTTGAAATACTTACGTTTGTGTGTAGTTCATAATATTATGTTATTATTTGATTAAAATAACATTTATAAGTGTGTTTGTGTTGTGAATCAACCACCCTCTACACTGGCACCCAACTCGTGGCCGATTTTTTTTTTCAAAATCCAAGGACCCAACCCAATGCCTCCTAAACGTGTCACTCGCCAAAACCCCGACTGCGGGAGTGGTGACGAGGCTGCCACAGCAAGCAGCGATGACGGCGGATCCGGGAACGAGACGACAACCTTCGCCGGCCCGCAGCCTTCCGCCTTGGCTTCTGCGCCTACCCTCGCGGCTGATGGAGCTACCACCGCAACGGAACGAGTGATGTCCACTATGATGGAAATGATTCTACACACACAGCGGATGCAGGAAGAGACCAACAGAACTCTCATCGAAACGCTTCGAACTCTCCCACGACATGACCCCTCCGGCAATTTCGTTACGTCTACTCCCACGACGACTTCGGACCAGAGAAGCTCAATGGCCCCTGCCGCAGTCGCCGCCCCGCCGGGAAACTTCACAAAGTGTACTGCGCGGTTTAACGGGAAGTCGCGCGACGCCGAAAAGCTGGAAGCTTTCTTGGATGCCGTGGAGGTTTACAAAGAGTGCGCGGATGTGAGCGAGCAGCACGCGCTGCGCGGCCTGAGCATGCTGTTGGAGGACGACGCGGCCGTGTTCTGGCGCGGCGTCAAGGACAGCGTCGCTACGTGGGCCGACGCCGTCGCGCGGCTGCGAGCCATGTACGGTACCCAGCTCCCGCCATACAAGATTTTCCGAGAAGTGTTCCGAACTGAACAGTGCGAAAGTGAACGTGCCGACGGATTTATATCGCGACTACGTGCCCTCATAGTGAAGTTACCCTATAAAGTGCCGGAAGCGATGCAAATCGATATGGTCTACGGGTTATTACATAGGCGTATTCGTAAAAGACTGTCACGGGATACAATTACTTCGATGGACATTTTCATAGAAAAAGTTCGAGCTACGGAGGACGCGATCGCGGAGACCGATAAGTCATCTCTTTTGTCTCAGTCGCCGGCGGTCAAAATTGTAAACAAACCCGCAAACGAAAAAACCCTTACTACGTGTTCCGCTCCTACTACCGGTTCGATAGTCACACCAAACTCGAATCAGCAGGCGAAACGTAATCGGGTACGTTGCGCGTATTGTAAAGTGTACGGTCATACTGTTGAAAATTGCCGCAACCTGCAGGGTAAGAGCAGTAAAAGCGAGGACCTCGGTAAGTCAGTTTCTAACAATTCTAGTACCTTAAGGTGTTATGGATGTGGCCAACAAGGAGTAATAAAATCGAGATGCAAAACATGTTCAAGCGCAGCTGGTTCGAAGCCAGCTGATTTTAATATATTTTCATGTGGATTGTTATCACCAACCCTTTGCCCGGATTCGATCGAGAATATTGTGAGTTCAATAACATACGACACGGATTTGTCTAATAATAATAGTTGTACTCGCAATAGTCGCAATTGTCATTGTCACTACTCACTTTCTCGTACAGTTAATAGGGATGGTGATCATTCGATTAATAGGGATGGCGACGATTCGATTAATAGGGATGGTAATGATAATTCCGGTTTTTTGAATATTTCCGACGTACAAAATTCATGTTTCGAAAATTTTGATATACAGTCCGTTTTCAAGGAAATTTCAAATATACAGGATGTTTACAAAGAAAATTCAAATATACAGGGTGTTACGGGTGAAAATGTCATAAGTTTACAGGAAAATTGTACTGAGTATTTTGATCAAAATAATTGTAATAATTTGCATTTATCTCGCGATTTGTTATCTATACAGGGCGAAAATATTAAAAAAACCCAAACTTGTGACAAGTTCGCCAATATTGACGCAACTTCACTTCCCACTGTAAATATTCGTGTTTCGAATCGCGAAGGAGTGGCTATCATTGATACCGGCGCAACTCATTCTATAGCTAGTACCAAGTTGTACTCTGTATTAGTAGAACAAGGTGTCCAGTTTAGGGAGACAGAGCGTACAATTGGATTAGCTGACGGAACTCGTTGTCAAAGAAGGTTACTTACCGCCGACGTGAAAGTTACTATTGAAAATCGTGATACAGTTATTGAAGATTTGCTTGTCTTACCAGGAGCCTCAACTAAAACACTATTAGGACGTAGGTTTATAAAAAAGCTAATATTATTCTTGATATCCCGCATGATGTATGGTACTTCCGGGACAAGCCTGAACAGACTTTTGATTTTGTTAAATCTTATTTTCTCATCGGTTCCACCCCAGTTGCTGAGCTAAATAATTGCAATGAAGCTTTGCTACTCGCCGATGAAGGAAACCAGCTGACTTCAGAAGAAAGGATCAAGCTGAGCGATTTTATCAAAAGTAGGGCTGAACAGTTTAAATCTGAGGGACCTGCCACGGACTTCGCTACGCACCGCATAAAGGTGAATGAGTCCCAGGAGCCCATAGCTTCTCCACCTTACCGTATGGCAGAAACACGGAAGAAGGTCCTTAAAGAAGAATTAGATAAGTTGCTACGCGCCGATATAATCGAAGAAAGCGAATCGGCATGGGCTTCAAACGTGGTGTTAGTTCCCAAGAAGGATGGAAGTTATAGGTTTTGCGTGGACTATAGGAAGCTAAACGCTGTTACGGAACCTGATCGGTATCCCTTGCCAAGGATCGAAGACGTACTCCACGCAGCCAAATCAACCAAATACATGACCACGCTTGACCTCAGGTCAGGATTTTTCCAAGTGAATCTGCATCCGGATGACCGTGACAAGTCAGCATTCACGACTCCTCTCGGGACCTTCCGTTTTAAGCGCATGCCGATGGGTCTCAGAAATTCTGGAGCTACATTCCAACGTCTGATGGACAGATTTAAATCAAACGTACCTGGTGTTACTCTTATTGCATATTTGGATGATTTACTTCTTTTGTCAGAGGGTTCCTTGGAAAAACACCTGGCTGACCTAGAGATAGTCTTTGACAGGCTAAAGATGTTCAATCTTCTTGTCAACCGCGAAAAAAGCCGTTTTGCGAGAGACTCAGTAAAGTTTCTAGGCCATGTCATTGTTCCAGGAGGAATTCACGTAGACCCTGACAAAACAGCGGCCATAGCTAATATGACCGTCCCACAGAATATTAAACATCTAAAATGTTTTCTTCAAACATCTAGCTGGTTTCGTCGTTTTATACCCGACTATGCCAATATAGCGAAACCCCTGACATCCTTATTAAAAAAAGGAAGTATGTGGCGATGGGAGTCGGAACAACAGACTGCATTTGAATGCATCAAGAAATTGCTTGTTTCCGCGCCTATATTGCGACAAGCGGATGAGACAAAACCGTTCATTCTTCGGACTGACAGTAGTGGATACTGTTTAGGAGCGGCTCTAATGCAGGGGGAGGACTTCGACGAACGTCCTATAGAATACGCAAGCCGTCTGTTAACCGACGCCGAACGGAATTATACAACAACGGAACGCGAGGCCTTAGCTGTCGTATGGGCTGTAGGCAAATTCCGCGGATATATAGAGGGATCGGAAATCATCATCAAATCAGACCATCAGCCGCTGCGTTGGTTGATGAGCCTAAAGTCTCCAAGTGGACGTTTGGCCAGATGGGCTCTAACTCTACAGGAATATAATTTAAAAATAGAATATACCCCTGGACGAGCCAACGTCATCGCTGATACGCTTTCGCGGCCTGTGTGTGCCGATAATGTTCAGTGTGACGTATGCCTTACGACAGTAGATGTCCCTGCTAGAAGAGCTAGTGACATAAGGGAGAATCAGATGAAAGACCCTGATATACGAAAAATACTCGAGGATATTGAATCCGAAGATCCATTCAAAGGAAAATCCTGGACGGACAAAGGCTACATCACATCTGATGGTGTCCTATACCGCTACGGCCCTGAAGATGACGAAGGCGACGACGCATGCCTTGTCGTGCCCGACCATGAGCGTCCTAAAATACTAGCTGACTTTCATGACGCGCCCACTGCAGGTCACTTCGGAGTAGAACGCACATTGGCTCGTTTGAGGCTTCGCTTCTACTGGCCAAACATGCGGAAATATGTAGCCGATTATATAAAACAATGCGTTTCATGTCAGAGATACAAGGCGGACAACAGAAAGCCAACCGGCCTCTTACAAACACCTGCCATGTCTAGACGCTTTGAAGTCTTATCAGTTGACCTATTTGGCCCACTACCCGTTACCGCCCAACATAACCGATGGATCCTTATTGTTGAGGATGTGTGTTCGCGATGGGTAGAGTTATTTCCTCTGGAAAATGCTACTAGTCTTGAATGCGCCAAAAGTTCTTATAAATGAGGTCTTTTTCAGGTTCGGTGTGCCACGACGCTTGATAAGCGACAATGGCGTCCAATTTATTAGTGAAATTATGCAACAGGCTTGTTATGTAATGAATATAGATCAAGTTCTAACGCCTCTGTATCATCCACAATCTAACCCGATTGAACGCAAGAATAGAGATCTAAAACCTCAACTCGCGATCCTCGTCGGTCAAGATCACGACACATGGGACTTGCATCTCGCATCTATTAGGTTCGCAATGAACTCTGCAGTTACATCGAGTACAGGTTTTTCACCAGCTTACATCACTTTTGGTAGGAGCTTCGCGCACCAGCAGACGCTGTAAATGACATGCGTACAATTTTAGAAAGCGACAATATCGTTCCAAGCATCACCCCATACCTTAAGAAGATGGCAGAGACCCTGTCAAATGCAAGAGATATACATGAGAAAAACCAAGTCCTACAGAAGAAGTACGCCGATGAACATCGCCGCGAGGCACCTGATTATAAAGTAGGAGACCTGGTGCTTCTCAAGACTCAAGGTCTCAATGATACGGACAAAGGTCAATCTTCAAAGTTTATTCCGAGGAGGGATGGTCCTTACAAGATACGGAAAATAGTGAGTGCTTCTACTTATGAGTTGGAAGGTATCAATGATGGCACCTTCATAGGCAAATATCACGCGTCAGTCCTTACTCCATTTGTTGGCACCATCCAAGCTCCTATAAGGGAAAAGCGTAGAAGAGGGCGACCGCGAAAGAATCCTATCCCAAACGCGGGGACGTCAAGTTCGGGATAGAGGGGGAGGATGTAGCGAGCGAGCACGTAGTAATAGGTAACAGCGTTGCTAGGCGACCGCGGTGGTTGCTAGGCAACGAGCCATACCTCGTCCCGCGCACCTCCGCCCGCGCCTCGGTAGCATTGGACTCTCGCGCAGTCAGTCAGTCGGCTTCCATCCGTATTTTGAAATACTTACGTTTGTGTGTAGTTCATAATATTATGTTATTATTTGATTAAAATAACATTTATAAGTGTGTTTGTGTTGTGAATCAACCACCCTCTACACTCGTATCATTTTCGTCTGTAATGAAGTCTTGCAACTTAAATTTCACCATCTTGAAATAAATCCTAACTAATATTATAAACTCGAAAGTGAGTATGTATGATTGTTTGTTGGTTACTTCTTCATGCTTTATCTACTGAATCAATCTTGAAATTTTGCATACACATAGTTATTAGTACTGAGAAGGACATAGGGTACCTTTAATTCCAGGAAAAAGCACTGCTCCTGTGGGAAATTCACGAGCGAAGCCGCGGGCAAAAGCTAGTCTACCATAATTTAAAAAAACTTTTGTTTATAATATCTAAACATTATAAATTTGCAGAAAAATTTAAAATATCTAAACATCATTTTTTCTGCATTTTGATGATTATTTCTTTTATGTTCAGATGCCAGCCGCATTGCCCCGGGGGCTGCCCCAACGGAGTATGTTCTGCCCCCCATCTTTGCCTGTGTAACGCTGGCTACTACAAAGACACTAGTATCAAAGGAAGACAAGTCTGTGTAAAAATTGAACGAAATGCGAAATATTTTTGAAGTGGCAGTTTTGAAGTTTTGTTTTATATAGACCCTAGAGTGCTCGCGCTATGAGCATTTTGCCGCTCGCGGCACAATAATCGTATTATTTTGTACACGATGCGTTTGTCAAGGTCAAGCTTCCTAGTAGCTGCCCCTCACCTCCTACTTTTAGAAATTGGAGTAAATTCCATATCCATAGTCCATGGGTGACTGCAGGAAAAAAGTTCTTGCAGATGTGTCGCGTTTGACGGCAAATTGCTCACTGCGCGACTAACGCAAGTAAAATTTTAAGATCTAGTTCTTTATTATTAGTTTTCATGTAAATATTATATTAAAATTGATTTTTGATTTGTTTTGTTTAATTATTGGGCGTTTTATTTTTGTTTTGTTTAGCTCACTTCATTTTATACCTTTTTAGATAATCACCGCGTGAAATGAATATACAAGACAAACAAATAGGTACTTGCGTGTTTGTAAGAGGAGAGAGATGACGAAGAAGATGATTCACATAGTTCAACACATTTAAAGCCAGCAGTGGGACAAGGTAGGATATATTTAAAAAAAATATATATCCTACCTTGTCCCACTGCTGGGCATAGGTCTCCCCCACCACGATGATGCACGGATCATTTGCGGGATCCAGCAGACTAATAAATGCAGTGGGATCCCGCGGGAATACGTGATTCAGTTTTGTGTGATTGCAATCCCTAGCTACAAAACTTGTTCCAAAAATATATTTTTTTATTCCGAATTGACACTGCAAGCCCAATAACACAGATGTGTTGGTGGTCACCTATGTTAATCTTCCTCTTATGAAAGACCTATGCTATATCTTGTCAACTTGACTGCAATACGGAATGGTCTGCCATTACCTTCACTATTTCCCAAACTTCTGATAAGGAATTATTAGCTAAATTGGGTTAAATAGACAGCTAGAGATAGTTAGACTATTAAAACTAAAATACACAAGTCAGATTGCTTAAGAGGTGGAAGGATTCGTTACTTTTCAAAAGATTTCTCACTCTTCGAGCAGCGAGAAACGCGCGCGGAAGGAGTCCGTGTTGCTCCATGTCAGCAGTTTATTTCTGGCGGCAGTTATCATACTAAATTATAAAGAAGTGTTTGTGAGTTTGTTTATAGGATGTAATCGTCGGAACTCTCTCTCTCAGCCAAAAGACGTCCACTGCTGGACAAAGGCCTCCCCCAAGGATTTCCACAACGACCGGTCCTGCGCTGCCCGCATCCATGCGCATCCCGCGATCTACTGAACAATCTTCGGAACTACTGAACCTATTTCAAGCTATTTCATACCTGAGTGACATAGGCTACAAATTATGTATGTACCTCCCGAGCGAAGCCAGGGCGGGGCGCTAGTCAAGACATAAAACCACCGTTAGGCGATTAAGATACTATGACACATGGGAAAGATGCGATAATTATATTATACTAGCTATCTGCGCCCCGGAGCTTTGCTTCAATAGAAATTTCGGGATTAGTAGTTTCCTATGTGCTATTTCCGGTATTTTTCTACCCGTATACCAAATTTCATCGAAATCCGTCCAGTAGATTTTGCGTGATTGAGTAACAAACATCCTCACAAACTGACATCCAAACTTTCGCATTTATTATATTAGTAGGAAGTAGGATTGAATGTTTCACTTTGATATCTCAGCTTAGAGATAGATATACAGTACAAATATATATACACATACTCACAAAGTCACAAACTCACAACCAAACTTTCGCATTTATAATCTCTCTCTCTCAGCCTAAAGACGTCCACTGCTGGACAAAGGCCTCCCCCAAGGATTTTATCCATGGGGGGTTTTGCCGTAATCGCCACGCTTGGCAGGCGGGTTGGCGATCGCAGTGTGATGGCATAGTACGCGGAAAGATGCTGCTGCCCATCCTCCGGTGTTTTAAATCCCTTAGTCGCCTCTTACGACACCTACGGGAAGAGATGGGTTGGTGCTATTCTAGGGCCACACCACAGGCCAATTTATAATATTAGTAGGATTTAATTCTGTGTATTGATCATTAAATATGCAAAAATAGATAGGTATTGTTATCTGAGTATCGTACACGTATCGTAGTAAAAACAAAAACAGAATTTAGGGTCGCTTAGTATGTCTGTGAACCAGATTGATATAAATTTTAATTATGTATGTCCTAATTAAATACTTCCATGATGGTTTGGGAGCGAAACAATGCATAGAATGTTCCAGTACCAGCTGTTTCTCTTCCTGGGCAGATTGTGAAAGTCAATCAAGGGAAAATGCTTTAAACTGGACATTTTTCTCATAGGCGACGGATAAGCAACCTGTCACTATATCTGAATCTCCATTCCACCAATATGATGATTAATATCATTGTCCAGGAAAACATGGTCTTTGAATCTAGCAACTCTTAGCAACAGATTCAAAGGCAAATTTGTGTCTTTTTTAAAGTACAGTGCACGTCTTTATCACTTACGGGGTAGCTGTCTTCCCCGTAAGCGATAAAGACTAGACACTGTACTCTAAAATAAATGAAGACCCATCAAATTAGATAATAGTTACTTACTGAAACCATTCATATTCATGAGTTTCTTTCAGCATTTCTTCTCAGCAGTGGTCGTTCCGAAATGCAAAGTAGTTTGTATTAAATAATTAGTTTTCGACGTGAAAAAGAGCTTTCTTTGAAGGCCAAGTTTCAATAAATAATTATTTTTTTTGATTTTGACATTCAAATTTTCTTTAAGAGGAAGTGTCGATAAAATTAAATTATATTGCGGTATATGTATAATTTTGTATGGAACCTTTAGTACCTATTATATTCGATTCATATCAAACAATTTAATAACAAATAAATAGGTACTTATGCCAGAAGATAGGAGAAGTCAGAAGTCAGTGTTAACCTGCGATTGTCAACATCAACAGCTTGGATCGTAAGTAATAAAATTAAATATTATTCTAAACTACTTCTTAAATCACTTCTCATTTTAACTTATAGATCACTATAATTTTTGACACCATGGTATTTTTTCGAAAACATAAAAAATATGATATTACTAGATTTAAAACAATAGGTACAAGTTGTTTTAATTTTTCAGGTCAAAATGAAGGCCTTAATTATATGGGCGGCGGCTGTATTAGGCGGCGTGTATGGATATTCCCCAGGAAATTCTGTGAAAGAAGGATCCTCGTGGTATATTAACGAACAGGGTGGACATAATTCTAAGTAAGTCTAGATAAAATTATTATTTATTTTATTAAAATTATGATTAAGTAAATAAAGTAAAAATATCGACAAAGTATGATTTATTTTTACACTACCTTTTGTCCGCGGCTTCGCCCGCGTAAATTTCCCACGGGAACAGTGCTTTTTCCCGGGATGAAAGGTACTGTATGTCCTTCTCCGTACTTCTAACTATGTGTATGCAAAATTTCAGGAAGATTGGTTCAGTAGATAAAGCGTGAAGAGGTAACAAACAAACAAACAAACTCACTTTCGCAAATATATTAGTTAGGAAGGATGATCGAGGACGATCTTAAAACTAGAAATACATCAAATACAAATTCAGAGCAAATGTAGATGATTGTAAGTATTAATGTATGTTATACTCCAATTTGCTGTATAAATATAATTTTTCAACACACTTGCACGTAATAGTGGGTCTTATTACCTCGTATTTAATCTCATAATTATGTTTACCATAACACTGCTTGTTTTATGTTGGCAATAAGTTGTTTCAGAAACGTTTGTAAATGATTTATAGAATAGGTGTAGATAAATATGTGAAGTATTTTGAATTTTTCGCAGTCCCTACACCAATCCGCAAACCCATACAGCAAGGCCCAACGAAGTTGAAGAAATAGGAGTATGTTATATAGAAGTCCCGTAAGTATATAGTGTACTATATAGTTATATTAATATTTTTAACATTTACAACATTAAATAAAATTTTACTAATTGTTTCAGAACTGAAAATTTAGGTTATAATGAGAACAACGTACGTGGAAATGGAGTAAGTATTTAAATTATTACTTATTGTTTTTCCTGAAATGATTCCACAATATATTGAATATTGTGGAACCATATTAGGAACCATTTCTGTTGGTCACGGTTCCTCCTGCGGCATAAAGTAGCCCATGTCAATCCAGTTTGAAAATTAATTATAAATATTTGTTAAGTGTTTATAATAACTACAAATACACAAACGAAAGAATACACAAACAATATATAAAAGGAAAAAAAAAAACAAATATCCTTTATGGGTAGAAGCAAATACTATATAAACTTGGTTAAATGATTTTTCATTTTCCAGTCCCGTCCAGACCTTTCTAGAATCCGCACGTGCTGTAGAGGTTACACCACAAACCGGTACGACCACACGGTCTGCGACCCAGTCTGCTCCCGGGGCTGTGTCAACGCCTACTGCGTGGCCCCCGAAAGGTGTCAATGCTACCCTGACTACGAACAAGATTCTGATGGATCATGCACCCAGAGCACCCAGAAATGCCCTCACAGCTGCCAGAATGGACACTGTGCTCGGGATGAATGTATCTGCGATTTCGGATATGAATGGGATACTGAAAGCAAACGTTGTAAACCAAAATGTAAAGACCACTGCGCTGGCTTAGGTAAGACAATTTCTAATGTAGCTTGAAAATTCAGGGTATAGGTGAATTCTTAAATTTTCTACGTCTGGTTGAATGATAAATTGGTGTGATGTAGCTGTATTGAATACCTGTTAAAACAAATATCGTTTCCTACTAAGTACAGTCAAATGAAAAAACTAAACCCCCCATCTCACCAAATCCTAATTTTAGGTGGATCAGGTTTCTTTGCATCTAACTGTACATTACGTTCGGTGAATGATGTCAGGTAGCCCTTCCCTTTCTTTATGATAAGCTGCTATACTTCATCATGCAAGTACCGTCTTGCTTGCATGATAGTAATCTAATCTTCTTCCCCTGAGAATAAGGGTTCTAAAATAAAATGAAAATTTCCAGGAACTTGCACAGCACCGAATACTTGTTCATGTCGTCCAGGGTACCAGTCTACTGCTGAAGGTTCTTGCGAGGCAGATTCTCAGGGAAACTCCAAGCCACTGTGTCACTCGTAAGGCTTTTCTTATTTATTCGTTGATAACACGAGAGTAATTAAAATAATATTATTTCTAAAGTCTCAACACAATTCATCCGACCAAGGCTTTTATACTAATTAAATATCATTCTGATAACATAAAATTTTAAACGTAATTCTTAAATGTATGGTCTTATTTATGTATTTGTAACGCCAATTTATTTTTCAGGCCCTGTCCTCATAATTCCGTATGTATAGGCCCGAACATTTGTTCGTCACCAACAACTTCTGTTGAATCTCGAGAATACCACCTTCGACGGACAAATGTAAAACCACAATATTCCGAAAATCAAGTTGATGGTTCGTATCCACAACAACAACAAAATGCAAATCATGTTGATCGTGCCAACCAAAATTATCCACAAAACCAAAATCATCAGTATCCAGATAGTCGACAAAATTTGTATAACCCATATGGCGAACAATCACAAGACTTTTATAGCCAAAGATCTAACGATCAATCTCAACAAGGAACATATCGTAGGCAACAAGGGTCCTACGACCACAGGAATCAGGTAGATGGAAATCATGATTCAACACAACATCAATCGCATGATAACTTTAATCAAAGGTCATACGATTCATCTCAAAACTTATATGATTCACAACGCAGACAATATGTAGATCGTAACGCACAGAGCACAAGTTCTACAGGTCAATTTGATACTGAGTATGGGAGAAATAGAGATGATTCAACACAGCATCATTATGACAATCATAATCAAAGGACATACGATTCATCTCAACACTCATACGATTCACAACGCGATCATCATGCAGACCGAAACACACAGAGTACCAGCTCTTCAAATCAATATAACACCGAATATGAAAGAAATCAAAACTCAAATCACGATACATCACAACAAAGACCATATGACTCTTCGAGACAAGAAGCCGAAAGCACCAATCAAGGAAATTACCATTCGCATCAAGGATCCTATGGGACTGATCAGAGATCCTACGGAACCAATCAGAGACCATACTTTTACTCACTGAGTAACAATAGAGAAACAACTGAAGTGTACAATCAAATGTACAGTCAACATAGCGGATCTCATTATACTGACCAAAGTATTGATCAGCAAAGGAACGTTCCAGTATGTTCCATGTATTGTTATAATGGTCACTGCGTGGAAGGAAACCGGTGTAGCTGCAACCCTGGTTACATTCCTGACCAGACAAATCCTAATGTGTAAGTTCACTTGTTTATCAAATCTTCTTCTTTTTTCGGTTACTATCCTTATGAGACTAATGGTCATCATCACATTACATTACAATGTTACTTTAGTATTCTTTCGAGTCACATCATCTATGAACGACCTCTATAGTATAACTCGCCATTCCGCCACTCTGTCAATCTTGGGTTCCATCTCTGGCTAGATCGTGATGGTTAAACAAATGATCAATAATACAAAGCTTTATCAAAACTTATCTGGAATTAACATCCGCATTTAATTTTACTTCACTTCAGGCTATCAGTTTCTAAGTGCCGTAATCACCATGTTTTTTTTAATTTGTTATTTATCTATCTATTTGAAGGTGCCAGCCAGAATGCCCTGAAGGCTGCTCCAACGGAGTGTGCTCTGCCCCCCGACTATGCCTGTGCAATGCTGGTTACTACAAAGATAAGAGCGTCAAAGGACAAGTCTGCGTAAAACGAATTAGATAAGGTCCCTTCAAGGTTGACAACTTTGTTTTCATCAACAGAAGTATATAACTATATATGTAGGTATGTAATTAAACATTACTCTCCGAAATTAAGATTTCTCTTCAAAGTATCATTGTTAATTATTTATTGTATAATTTATTTTTTATATATTGTAGTAACCAACCAAACATCGCAAATTCTTGTATCAATGTTACTAAAATCATAAATTGTATTATTATTATGTTTAATTAAAATATATTGTTAGCTGACTGAAGATTTGAAAACAGAATACCCTGTCAAGATGCAGTATGAAACCCTTCAGTCTTCAGTAGTCTGTGGTAGACTGCATCAGCGATGGGTTGTGATGGTTGTTTAGTGCGCGTAGCTTTACATAATGTTTATGTGATCTATTGTGTTTCCATGTATAAAGTGTAGAAATATGATCCATGTATTATAAAAGGGGTTTGTAAACATAAATCTACGAGTTTTATTAAGAGTAGATAAGATCAGAAGTGCGATTCGAATCAATCATATTAAAACCGCGCCAAATCACGGATCATTTTTTCCTTGGAAAATGGAACGTGTTTTGTTTTTCTTAAATATTTGAAATATCGTGACCATCGCGATTCAATTGTTTTTTAAGAATTGGTTTTACGCTGAACGATGTTCTTATTTTTTTAATGGTTTTTATTAGTTTGAATTTTATAGCGCACTTTTCATGTTATTTGTTTTGAAATAAAAAAAAATGTGAATGTTGGATAGTGAGTTGAGTTGACATTAACAATTCACTTATCATGAAAATCAATTTGTGCGTAGTATGCATTGTTGCATGCAGATATGTTTTGCAATAGTTGTGGTCGGATATTACTACATGACGGGATCCGTAAAATGCGTTTGATTTTGAATTTACCATCACAACCTTGCGCTGGAAGCTACATGCCACCACCACCAGCGTCCGTGGTGTGTCGGTACAGGATTATGTACGAAGTCATAAAGAAACTTCGTGATGTTGTTCGTTGACGGTACGAACAGGATTGTTGGTGTACTTTCTTTGATTCAAGTAAGATCGAAACATTATTACATTTCAAACTAAGGTTTAAATGTGATTTGTTTAGTGTGCCGAGGTAGATTGTTTACTTTGTTATGCTATAAGACTAACACCCGTATTCACAGACGTTTCCTTGACTTCAACTTGACTGACGTTTAACCGACTCGACCAATTTGGTATGATTAGCCCATATATGGCATGTTCTTATGTATCATAATTATTTTTTCACATAACTTGCTTACGCATAATTTTAAGCATAAATTTATTCGAGCGCTAGTAGTTTGTCGCGAACCTAGACCTCACGATTATTATTATTTCGATTTATTTAATGTGTAAACAATTTATTTGTGAAAAAAAAGATAGAAATTAGATATTGGTGGCGTGAAAACTTAAACTTATTTTTTACTGGCCGATAATAACAGTCAAGAATTCGTACCCCAGACGAAAAGTTTTATATCCGTTTGACAGACACAGGCAACTTTATGCACTGGGTTGCCATAACAATTTTAAATGTTCCCTTCTCTGGTTATGCATATATTCGCAGTGGGTAGGTACATAAGTAGAACCTAGATATTATTTTTGTCATTACAATGACGTCACCTCGTTAATGACGAGATGTGCAACTTTATAAAAAATTCTGAATCGAATAATTTTTCAATAAAAACGAGGCACATGTATGTCTTTATTGTTCCTTAGAAAAAGCATGTCCGTGCAGTTAAATTGGTAGGCTGATTCTCGGTGCACTTATAATTATTAATATTATCCCACGTCGCAACTGAAACTAGATGTAAATTTTCAATTCTGTAGGACGTGCGAAACTGACTCATTAATACCAAATACATAAGCATAGGTATATTTTAGAATAGCTACGCGGCGCGCAAAGACCTGTGATTATTTTAGGTAAGTTATATTTTAAGTCAAAAAAATATTTATAATAAAAATATTCAGGTAAAAAGCAAAATTTCAAAAACATATTTAAAACATTGACAGTTTAATAGAAGAGTTAGGTATATTTTTTTGCACGATACACGCACCTATATACATTATTGTTTAGAAAAAGAAAACACAAGTAAGAAAAATCAAAATAAAATCATAGGTTTTATCAGTGATATCGTCATAAAATCTGTTGTCACAAAATTTTTAACGTACCAACAGATTTTGCCATGTAGCATGTACCAATATAAGCAACGTCTTTTTATTTACCTTTTTGTAATCCCTTCACTTTGGGATAGTTTTATATGCAATAGTGCAACACTTTTGAAATGTCAGGTTATCATAAAATCAAAAATTGTCTATTATTTTGGCACATAGATAAATGGACCAAGAGCCCGCGATGACTAAACTGTTCATATTTTATAAAAGCTGTTTCTATAGGTATATTGGGCATGTACGCAGAGAGGCACACGAGACACGGGTAGCAACTATCAGCGTATATGGAGTTCGGATCATGGTTGCTCGGGCAGTTAACATAGATAGCATGAGTGTTTTTATAGTCTCCACGTTAAGTAACATATAAAATTCTGCTTTTATAATAAAACGAAAGTATAACTGATGATCGATTCAAATATTTTGTCTGTACATTTAGTAATTTTGACTGAAATGGATAGAGGGTCTCTTAAAAAGAATAATAGAAAGCAAAAATATTTTTTTGGCATTTCTTGTCTGTCTGTTTGTATGTATATATGCGTTTCACGCAAAAACTGCTGGACGGATTTAAATGAAACTTTTTTCGTTGTATAGCTGCTAAGCCTGGGCAACATATAGGCTATAATTCATTTTGAAAACTGGAACACCTGATGAAGAACCTCAACAGAACAGCTAAACTATAAGAAATATGGAAATGGTACCTTTGCAAAAGTTTATCAATCTGACGAGCATTTTCTGTTGAAGTACAAAAATCGAAAATCAGGATCATCTGATGAAGAATTCCAAGAGATCAGCTACTCTATAAAATAAATGGAAATGGGGCCTTAGCAAAAGTCGTTCAACCTAATGAGCATTTTCTACTGACGTATAGATAGACAGGACACGGGATAGGACAAAGAGGGACTCGGGGTGGGAGTTGTGGTACACGGGAAATTATAAATAACGAGCAGACGAAGATCGTTTATTGAATGAAATATCACTTTTGATTCATTTTAACACCGTGACTGTACTACGAGTACCTAATATGTTCCCGCGGGACACGGGATAACCAAATGGCTGAAATTTTGACTACTGGAGTTTAGGTTACTACAGTTTGTAACACAAAAAGATTTTTCATCTAAGCGAAACTCACGCGGGCGAAGCCGCGGGCAACAGCTAGTACACTATATGATTGATGAAAGTTCCTATTTCGAGCAGGAGGGGTTTATAAATGTACCATGTGTCTAAAAAGTCTATACTTTCATAACATTGAAATACATTGTTTCTATCTATTAATTTATCGTTCTTTCTATGCTGGAGATACACGCAGAGTTTTAAGCTTTTATAAAATAACAAAGGGCATGCCGTCGCAGGCTTTTGCTCTATGATGCAATATTTATTTTTATATTTCCGTGATTTTTTTAAAAACTAACAAACGTATTTTGTTGCCTAACGAAGTTGAAAATTGTAATAATATTTCTTACATAGTACATAAGTACCGTATCAAGATGGTTTCCTATGTGTCTACCTTCCATAAGAAAGAAGACAAAGATTTACAGAATGCAACGAAAATAAAGCATGTTAGACCAAAGGCACGGTGGAGTAAAGGTGCGATTCGAATTGGATAAGGCAGGCAAGGAGTAGTGCCCACGCCTGATAGGCGACTTTCAAAAGTACCTACCTTATTTAGTGGGAAACATCAAGATATTGCGAATGTGGTGTATGTGCGAAGGTGTATTATTGTTTATTTTAATTGTAAAAATGTTTTGGTAGAATACATTTTATTTATTTGGATTTTTATTTATTTGTCTACCAAATTTTATCAAAATCGGTCTGATTTAATAAAATTTGGTAGATACATTTGGTTGGGTGGAGACATCGAGATGTTATGTACAGTTGTTGTATTTCGATGGCTGGAGAAGAGGAAATTAATAAATCATGTAACAAACAACAATACAATGTGTTTTCACCCCAACTTGATTATAAAAACCTCTATTGATTTGGTTTCATATAGGATCTTATGGTTGCCAGTACATAGTTGTAGACTACACTCACCAAAGTTAAGGAAAAGGTTCAAACCTAACCTAACCACGGCAAGGTTACGTGCTCCTCCTCCGCACGTAGCTATACGTCACATCCAGGTCTGCTCGACGTTCTACCGTGCTAACTAAATAACCATTACTTCAATATTAAATCTCACATTAAAACATTGTAATACTTAAAAGGAAAATCGGACATAGTAACGTTAATAAATAATTTAGAACGGTGACCGGCAGAGGTCCGTACACTGCGACGAACACACATAGAATGAGCCCCGACTGAAACGCTGCGCTATCTTTTATAGGCGCACAGTGGGGGAAAAATCACATGACACGCGTACACCGTCAGTGGTGTAACTCAATTATTAATAAAATATAAGTAGCTAACTTGTAATGTTCTTAACCAAACTATATATTTGTAGGTTATAATTATGGTTTAAATCGTGTAATATTTAAAAAGACAACAGCTCGGCCATCTGACCATGAGCGAGTCCCTTCGTTACGTAATTAGAATCATGTTTGATTCCTAAAGGAAAATATTTTAACTTTAACTTTAGCTTCAGCTTCAGCTTCAGCTTCAGCTTCAGCTTCAGCTTCAGCTTCAGCTTCAGCTTCAGCTTCAGCTTCAGCTTCAGCTTCAGCTTCAGCTTCAGCTTCAGCTTCAGCTTCAGCTTCAGCTTCAGCTTCAGCTTCAGCTTCAGCTTCAGCTTCAGCTTCAGCTTCAGCTTCAGCTTCAGCTTCAGCTTCAGCTTCAGCTTCAGCTTCAGCGTCAGCTTCAGCTTCAGCTTCAGCTTCAGCTTCAGCTTCAGCTTCAGCTTCAGCTTCAGCTTCAGCTTCAGCTTCAGCTTCAGCTTCAGCTTCAGCTTCAGCTTCAGCTTCAGCTTCAGCTTTAGCTTTAGCTTTAGCTTTAATTTTAACTTTAACTTTAACTTTAACTTTAACTTTAACTTTAACTTTAACTTTAAAATTTCAAAATCACTATTGTTAATAACTTCCAAAATCAAAATTAAAAATCACTTCTTTATTAACTTACATGTTCTGTAAATGAAAGGAATGACAATGAAAACCTGCACAGTAGTACTAGTGCCCAGTCTTGACTAAGACAGTTACCTGCACGTTAAGATCATCAACAGTACTTGTGCCCAGTCCAAACCAAAGACCGTTACCTGCACGGTTGTACTAGTGCCCAGTCTAAACGAGACTGTTGCCTGCACATCATAATTAACAATATTGGGCCCAGTCCAAAGTAAAGACAGTTACCTGTACAATACGGCACATTATTAATAGTGCCCAGTCGTAATAAGACCGTTACCTGCACATCATAATTAACAGCATTGTACCCAGTCCAAACCAAAGACAGTTACCTGCAGATCATAATTAACAATATTGTGCCCAGTCCAAACCAAAGACAGTTAACTGCACAATACTGAACATTGCATAGTGCCCAGTCTAAACAAGACCGTTACCTGCACATCATAATTAACAACAGTATTGTGCCCAGTCCCAACCAAAGACAGTTGCCTGCACAATACTAAACATTGGAAATAGTGCCCAGTCTAAACAAGACCGTTACCTGCACATCATAATTATCAATATTGTGCCCAGTCCAAACCTAAGACAGTTACCTGTACAATACTGCACATCAGTAATAGTGCCCAGTCTAAACAAGACCGTTACCTGCACATCATGAATAACAGTATTGTACCCAGTCCAAACCAAAGACAGTTACCTGCACAATAATGAACATTGGTAATAGTGCCCAGTCTAAACAAGACCGTTAACTGCACATCATAATTATAACAGTATTGTGCCCAGTCCAAACCAAAGACAGTTGCCTGCACAATACTGACCATTAGTAATAGTGCCCAGTCTAATTAAGACCGTTACCTGCACTGCACATCATGATTATGTTTACTAAAGTGAGCTACATTAACATTTGCCATACTAATATTCTTTTCTTTAGCTTTAACATACAATACAATAAACTTAGCTTGTGAACGTTACCATTATTTTCATTCGTGAAGCATTTAAATTATGTAGCTCAAAAAAACAAATGTGATATTGAACATGGTAAAGCTTTGTTTGTACAAAGAGCACATACATAAACATGTTATTTTATCAGCTTTGATTACATAAAATAACGATTTTTGATTTAATTAGTCCTATCAACGCTCACAAAAACATCTTGGTAGGCTTTTTTTTTAAGCACTTTAAATCCTATTACTTAGTCTTATAAACGTTAACATGACCAGCTTATACGATTTTTATAGGACTGGCAATATTATAAGTGCATGTCATAAAAGTAATTAGCAGCCGTCTCATAAATGCATTAATAAAATAAAGTTGTTTTATTTTATTCCATAAGGAAGTCCTTCTGTAAACATTTTGGTTATGGCTACTATTACAGGTAAGATTCTACATAAATGTGACCTGCATTTGAAAACACTTGCACAGCAAAATTTGATAACTGTGCTATGTTTTCCGAATAAAACAAATAACTTTGCAATTACTAGAGTGATCTGCTCTGCCCAAAGCAATAAAACAATTTGGTGTCCATGACCATGGTTCTTTGATATTTTGACTAAAATACATTACAAAGCTTCTGATAGATGCATTACAATATCACAAATAATATTAGTTTACTTTTGAAATAAAATCTATTATAATTGAATACTTTATCAATAAAATTTATTTCACATGTTATTTCTCTTAATAACATTAAAATAACTAAAGTTATCTAGGTTTCAATTTTATGATAATTAATATGCACTCCTTTACAAATATGTAGGTACTATATTTTCTTCCAAATTCAGATTCGACCATTACAAAACTAATGAAACATGAATTATCTACTTATGGGCATCACAATGACCACTGTTGATCAATTAAGCCAGTAGAGCATACGCAATAACGCCGATTCATTTCGTCTTCTTCTACACAATAAAAATAATAAATAAATCAATTTGCACTTACCGGTATACGCTAATTCATTGCGTGTACCAGATCTGTGATCCGGTAGAAGCACTCGGTAAACACTTGCACTTACTGGTATGTTACCAAATTACAACACAATTACGTTAAATGCGGCCATTACTTGGATAGGTCGCCACTACAGATTATCTGAAGTTGATCTACCCTATCTTTGCAAGAAAAATAGTTATGAAGAATGTTTTGAGTAGAAGCCCATTGCCAAACATTATCATCATTTATTTTCAAAAGCAGTTAGCGGCAAAGCTACCGATCTAAGCATATCAAACTACCCTTTAGGTGCAATAATTGTATTTATTTTAAATTTACTCGATTAGCCACATGTTTAACACTTTAGCGAGTACCAGACAATATCAGGGAGTACCCTGGCCAAATGTCCAATACACGCGCTTCTCCCAAGCGTAGTATTATCAGGGAGTACCCTGACCGAATACTTGACGCTTAGTCTTATTTTCAACATGTGTCCAATGCGAAACATACTTAAACCTTATGTGACCATTAACTTCCATTTTTATAAACTCTTTTTAATGATACAAGATCGATCAGCCACATGTCAAACACGGTAACGAGTACCAGACAATATCAGGGGGTACCCTGGCCAAATGTCCAATACGCGCGCTTCTCCTAAGCGAAGTATTATCAGGGAGTACCCTGACCGAATACTTGACGCTCAGTCTTCAACATGAGTCTAACGCGATCGATAAACCAAATGTCAAACACGACAACGAGTAATAAACAATATCAGGGTGTTCCCTGACCAAATGCCTAATACACGCGCCTTTGCCAAGCGAAGTACTATCAGGGAGTACCCTGGCCAAGTACTTAACGCTTTAGCCTGTATTTCACACATGACAAATAGCAATACAATTAGTAAAACCTATGTATTCATGTTTTTGGATTCTAATTTTCAGTTTTTAAATATTATCAGGAAATGACCATGATTCGATATTCAACTCTTAAACTTTAGGATGTTAACGTAACATAGTTTAAAATCATAAAAATAATAATGAAAACTTCTTCAGCGCATTTTAATGTTGCGCAACAACAAAACCAACCTCGTTCATTTTTATTCACAAAATGACGGTTATTATATAAAAAAAAACTGACTTACGTGCATATGTTGAAAAATATCGAATCCTTTATACGATTATTATCAAGAAGGGTGTGACTTACCCACATTTCACTTTATATTTGGGCGAAAAGTCCTATAATCAAGGGGATTCTTTGATTTATCCCACTTTCTGAGTTGTTGACTACACTCATCAAAGTAAGGAAAAGGTTCAAACCTAACCTAACCACGGCAAGGTTACGTGCCCCTCCTCCGCACGTAGCTATACGTCACATCCAGGTCTGCTCGACGTTCTACCGTGCTAACTAAATAACCATTACTTCAATATTAAATCTCACATTAAAACATTGTAATACTTAAAAGGAAAATCGGACATAGTAACGTTAATAAATAATTTAGAACGGTGACCGGCAGAGGTCCGTACACTGCGACGAACACACATAGAATGAGCCCCGACTGAAACGCTGCGCTATCTTTTATAGGCGCACAGTGGGGGAAAAATCACATGACACGCGTACACCGTCATTGGTGTAACTCAATTATTAATAAAATATAAGTAGCTAACTTGTAATGTTCTTAACCAAACTATATATTTGTAGTTTATAATTATGGTTTAAATCGTGTAATATTTAAAAAGACAACATATTATCTCGATGTTTACGTTTTTAGGGTTTCGTCCAAAAAAAAAGAAACCCTTGTAGGATCACTGTCACAGTCAATTTGATCCGAATCTACTGGAGTGACTTCCAACGGCCCCGGGGGCCTGCCCCAGTGACGGGGCCGTTGAAAAAAAAAATTCCAACGGCTCCGGCGGGCACGGATTTTGCGTTGACGGGGCCGTTGGAAAAAAAAATTACCAGCGGCCCCGGTGTGTTTTGTAAATGGGACCGATAGCATAAAATATTTATACGCTCCGGTAGTGTTTAAAGGGGGGGAAATTGTGTATTATTTTGTAGACTTTAAATTTTAATATGAAATGAAATTAAAAAAAGAGTTTGTATGTATTATTAAGGTCGACTGTTAGATAATCCTTCTGCATTAAGTCCACCTATTGTGCCATACATTGTGTTTGTACAATAAAGGTTAAATAAATAAAATAAATTTTATTGTTATCTTAATACTTGTACTATTATGTATTCTGTGTCATGATATAAAACAAACATCATGTATTTTATTTTCTTATATATATGATTGTTGATACCTAGTTGATATTTATTTTTTATCAACAATAAAAACTGATAGTTACATACAAACTCTTTTTTCAATTTCATTTCATATTTAAGGTCTACAATATAATACACAATTTCCCCCCCTTTAAACTCTACCGGAGCGTATGCTTTAAATTTTTTATGCTATTCGTCCCATTTAAAAACACGCCGGGGCCGTTGGTAATTTTTTTTCCAACGGCCCCGTCAACGCATAATCCGGGCTCGCCGGGCCCGTTGGAATTTTTTCCAACGGCCCCGTCACCGGGGCAGGCCCGCCGGGGCCGTTGGAAGTCACTCATCTAGACCAAATCAGGCGAAATTTAGTAGGATGGTAAAATCCTATGAACCAAACACGTAAAAACATATTTTTTTAAAATAAGGGTCATTTTTGGTAGACATATTAGGATATAAAGAAAAAGTTTTGCAAAACATTGCTGTCATATATTAAACTAGCTGTTGCTCGTGGCTTCGCCCGCGTGGATTTTGCTTTGATTAAAAGAATATTTTTAAAATTTAAAAAGGAACATAAGCGGTGGTGATCGAGTGGATAGTTAGGGTGCCCGCCTGTGACTGCAAAAGCCCGGGTTCGAAACCTGCTACGTGCTACATGAGTTTGTATACCAATCTGACGTAGTTTTTATCGATCACCACTTACTTACGGTGAAGGAAAACATCGATTTTATTTTTATTATTTTATTTTAACATACGGTACCCACGGAAGACCAGCGTCGTTAGTTAACACCACGAGAGATGCTGACCTGACCACAGTCAAAGTCAAAGTCAAAAATTCTTTATTGAAATTTAGCCTTCAAAGAAGACACTTTTTCACGTCCACAAAAAAATCACAAAATATAGTTCATTGCTTCTAGATTACAGGAAATTGGCATTGTACGGAACCCTCTCCACGCGAGTTCAACTCGCACTTGACCTGTTTTTTTTAGTACCTAATATATTTATCAATATATTGATATATTGGTATCCATGGAAACCAAATCAAAAAGGTGGGCGAAACAAGCTGTTTCGCCAAACCCTTATTTCAACGGAATTAAGCCGCTAATCGAATGCTGTAACCCCATTCGCAACGGATCGGCACGTCGTCACACCGAGTCGGTGCGAATGGGGTTGGAGCATGCAATTATCGGCCTTACTCCGGTTTGGCTGATCAGTTTGATTGGATCCCGCCCATTCAGTCCGGTATGTTTTCAGAAAAAGTAATTCATAAAGTTTTGAAACTTGTGTGACATATACCTTCGGTTGTGGTGTTCAACGCTCACTACCCTCCCCTGCCCTCCCCCTGACGCTAGGACACATTTCAGAATAAAGGGGGGCGCCTTTACTCTGAAATGTGTCCCCTTTACCGGTTTTTTCCCTTTTTCTCGAAAACTATTATAGATAAGAAAAAGGTGTCAAAGGCAAAGAAGGTCCCTCTTAAATTCTTAATAAAATATGTCCCATGTCTTATTTCGATAGACTTGACGGTTTACCAGCTAAAAGTTGTGTTTGGGGCACATGTTGTGAAAATGTACCTAAAAAGAGGGGTATTGTTGCAGTTTTACTATTATATAGATAGATAGATAGATAGATCAACACTTTATTGCACCATTTACAAAAATAACATACAAAAGAGACAAAATTAAATACAAAAATGAGCGCAAAGGCGGGCTTATCGCAAATGCAATTTCTTCCAGCCAACCTTTGGGTGGAAGGAAATATACATGACAAAAATGTAGGGTGCAGTAAACACTAAAGAAAATATCTCGAAAAAGACCCAGAATTTCGAAAACATAGCACTATTAAAAGTTCTAGAGCATTAAATTCTGCGTTTAATGGGACTAAATACATATATTTTGAACCACTCTGTCCAATACTAGTGCTCAACGAAATTGCACAAATCCCACAGATATTGTAAATGTGAAAATTTAGATGTATGTTTGATACTCAACTACGCAAAATCTTCTGTACGAATTTCGATGAAATTTGGTACACGGGTAGAAAACTACCGGGAATAGCACATAGGGTACTTTTGATCCCGAAATTCCTACGGGAGTAGGGCCCCGAGGCGCAGCTAATATAGCATTTTTCATAGGTATGGAAAACTTGCTACGCCCCGGGGTTCCGCTCAGTTGGAAATTTCGGGATAAAAATTATCTTACGTGATTTTTCAAGTCTTTCTCTATTTGTGTACTAAACTTCATCGAGATCCGTTCAGTATACTTCGTGTGATCGAGTGACAAAAATGTCAAGTTTGTATGGGAATTTTATCATTTATGATAATATATACTAGATGCGCTCGAGGCTTCGCTCCTGTGAGAATTTCAGAAAAAAAATAGATTATATGCATTTTTAGGTTTAACTCTATTCGTCTACTAATTTTCGTCGAAATATGCTCGGTAGATTTTGTGTAATTTAAGAACAACAAACATACTTTTTTTTTTACGTTTGGATGTCTCGGATGTATGTTTGTTATTCAATTACACACAATCTACCGGGCATATTTCAACAAAAATTTGTACACAAGTAGAGTTAAACCTAAAAATGCATATAATCTACTTTTTTTCTGAAATTCTTACAGGAGCGAAGCCTCGGGGCGCATCTAGTATATTATCATAAATAATGAAATTCCCATTCAAACTTGAAATTTTTGTCATTCAATCACACGAAGTCTACTGGACGGATCTCGACGAAGTTTAATACACAAATATAGAAAGACTTGAAAAAATCACATAAAATAATTTTTATCTCAAAATTGCCAACTGAGCGGAGCCCCGGGGCGTAGCAAGTTTTCCATACCTATGAAAAATGCTATATTAGTTGCGCCTCGGGGCCCTACTACCGTAGGAATTTCGGGATAATGAGTACCCTATGTACTATATCCAGTATTTTTCTAGCAGTGTATGAAATTTCATTGAAATCCGTCCAGTAGATTTTGCATAGTTGAGGATCAAACATACATCAAAACTTTCGCATTTAAAATATCTGTGGGATTTGTGCGATTTCGATGAGCACTAGTATATAGGACAGAGTGGTCCAAAATATATGTATTTAGTCCCATTAAACGCAGAATTTAATTTTCTAAAACTTTTAATAGTACTATGTTTTCGAAATTCTGGGTTTTTTTCGAGATATAATAGTAAAACTGCAACATAACCCTCTTTTTAGGTACATTTTACGTGTCTATCATAGTTTTCGAGAAAAAGTGAAAAAACCGGTAAAGGGGACATATTTCAGAGTAAAGGGGGGGGGGGGTAGCGTCAGGGGGAGGGCAGGGGAGGTAGTGAGCGTTGAACACCACAACCGAAGGTATATGTCACACAATTTCAAAACTTTATGAATTAGTTTTTCTTCCCCATACATTGATTACATAGAATGACCGGACTAATTTGACTTGATTTGATTTGACTTGATATGATCTCCATACCAATACATACTCGTAATACACCCGCTGTCGGAATCATACAGGAGAGGAGACACGGCTATCTGAACTCTCCAACACTGCTGAATACTTTAACGAACTTATCGTCGTGCTCAGCAGTCTCGATGTCGTCTTACAATGTTCAAACCTGGGAAAACAATTCTGTTGCGATTATTATCTTATACGTTTATAAGCAGCCCTTCTGGCCAAGGAAGCCCTCAGAGCCAGGATGGACCATTGGAAACGCAAGTTCCCTCCACAGTCGACTAATGTCCCATCGTCGACTAATGTCCCGCCGTCCAAGAATATCCCACCGGGTGGAGATCACCCCTGGGCAGTCTTAAGGATTTTAAATAGAGTTCGAGCTGGTTTCGGGAGATATTGTGAAAACCACGTTATGGGGTTAAACGTGGTGGGGTTTCCAAATATTTTTATTTGAATGGAACATTGGTCTATTAATATTATAAGCATGTAGTCATAGAAATAACAAATACGCAAAATAATCATTACAATATTGATCTAATAAAATTTGTAGCCACATACACTTCGGGAGCAAAGCCCTGAGGCACAGATAGTCTGTTTCAAGTTGGGGCGAAAACACATTGTTTGTTTGTATGTATGTATGTATGTATGTTTGTTCCGCGATAACTCTCGAACCGTTGAATTAATTTCGATGATATTAAGAATACGTGTAGCAACTATCCATAGAATTTTTAAGTTCGTTGCGCAACAAAATCGGTTCAGCCGTGTTAGAGAAATATGCATTTTTATGAAAATAAATATTGCTCTATAACTTTTGAACCGTTATTCAGATTAGGATGAAACTTCACAAATCACGAGATATTATCACTATTTTTTTCATGTATATTGTATATCAAAATTGTTTTACTAGTTTTAGAGATATTGAGTTAAAACCGTTCATTTTCGTATCAGCGACACTAGTGACATTTTTGTACATGTATTTATGTTCCGTGATAATTATCAAAAGTTGAATTAATTTCGTTGATATTAGGAATGCGTGTAGAAAGTATTCCTAGAATTTTTAAGTTCTTTGCGCTTCTTTTATTACAGATATATTGAGTTAAAACATGAATCGTTCATTTTCGTATCAGCGACATCTACTGACATTTTTGTACATGTATTTATTTTCCACGAAAACTTATCAAAACGTTAAATTAATTTCGTGGAATGCGTGTAGCAAGTATTTTGCCCGCGACTTCGCCCGCGTGAATTTCCCACCGGAACAGTGCTTTTTCCCGGGATGAAAGGTACGGTGGGCCACATAGAAAACCTGAGACCGCTGCACCTGAAATACGATCCACTATAGAAGATTAGTTCAGTAGATAAAGCGTGAAGAGGTAACAAACAAACAAACTCACTTTCGCTTTTCAACCGACTTCCCAAAAAAGGAGGAGGTTATATGTTTCGATGTATGTATGTTTTTTTTTATGTATGTTCGCTGATTTCTCCGCCTATAGTGGACTGATTTCCGAAATTATTGTTTTATTCGAAATAGTTTATTCCCAAGTTGGTCCCATTTTAACCACGTCAGAATCTGTTCGGTAATTTTAAAGATACCTAACAAAATATTAAAATTCAAACATTGGATTATAGAGTAAAAGCCCGCGACAGCATGCCCTTTGTTATTTTATGAAAACTCAAGATTCTCTATGCATGTCCCCAACACAGAAATAGTGATTAGCGACTATAAAAGTTGGATCATGATTGCTTAGGTAGATAATTTGTAGCAATCATATTTAAAGTTTTTAAGATTTTATTCCGAATAATATGAGAAATCATGACATCCATTGCCAAGCCATTGGTGCAGATACAAACCCATGTCAGACATTGTAACTTTACTAAATTATAGTCATGTTTGTTTTATTATAATAGCTGAATTTAATAATACTTTGAGAGGTCCCCAAAGGTGCTTTCGACCTATAAAATTCACTTTTGCTATCCATATTACCTACATAAGCAACTAAGATTCAAACTTCATGAGTAGTCACTAATCTTCTTTACACGTGGATATAGGTACGTGAAATTTGACATCAAGAAACATTCAGCATTTTTGAAATAAGGCAGGTTGGTCGTCTCGTGCTCTTGGTCTATTTATGTGCCAAAAATTCCGTGGAATTCTGACATTTCAATCAAACTGACATAAAACGTTTAGATTTCTTAAATTTTGGCCAGTGAAAAAATAAGTTTAAGTTTTCATGACAACAAAACTGCGCCAAGTGCACTAAAAATGATAAAATAAAAATTTTTTCACAAAAAAATGAACCGACTTCCATTGTAAAACTTAAAATCATGAAATAACTTAATAGGCAGATTAATCAAAAAGAAAATGTATTGGCATGCTACCTACTGAATGAGGCGAAGTCGGTGCCAAATTAAAAATTAAATCATCTAAATTAACATTAGAATCATGTGTAATTAAAATGCATAATACTTATCCTTACTCCTTGCACTTGGCACCGACTTCACCTCATTCAGTAGGTAGCATGCGAATACATTTTCTTTTTGATTAATCTGCCTATTAAGTTATTTCATGATTTTAAGTTTTACAATGGAAGTCGGTTCATTTTTTTGTGAAAAATTTTTTATATAATACTAGCTGTCGCCCGCGGCTTCGCCCGCCTGAGTTTCGCTTAGATGAAAAATCTCTCTTGGAGTTTTTCATCACATGTTCCAGATCTTCAATTTTTATACGTCAGCAGAAAATGCTCATCAGGTTGAACGATTTTTGCTAAGGCGCCATTTCCATATATGTTATAGTGTAGTTGGTCTCTTGGAGCTTTTCATCAGATGTTCCAGATCTTCAATTTTTATACGTCGGCAGAAAATGCTCATCAGGTTGAACGATTTTTGTTAAGGCACCATTTCCATATTACTTATAGTTTGGCTGTTCCGTTATGGTTCTTCATCAGGTGTTCCAGTTTTCAAAATGAATTATAGCCTATATGTTGCCCAGGCTTAATAGCTATACAACAAAAAAAGTTTCATTCAAATCCGTCCAGTAGTTTTTGCGTGAAACGCGTACATACATACAGACAGACAGACAGACAGACAGACAGACAGACAGACAGACAGACAGACAGACAGACAGACAAGAAATTCCTAAAAAATTTTTTTGCTTTCTATTGTTCTTTTTAGGTCTCCCTCTATCCATTTCGGTCAAAAATATTAAATGTACAGACAAAATATTTTTACTGTTTTATTATATGTATAGATTAGTTAGTATTGGATAAGGATACAGTATGACGACATTTTCCCTTACGGGGTAGATTCATCTAGCCATTTTACGTAGGTATTTTAGTGAAAATAAATATTTCTCTATAATTTTGTAACCGGTAATGAGATTTGGATGAAACTTAACATTTTTTGAGATGAGTATTGCTATATTTCTCATTTATATTGAACTAGCTTTCGCCCGCGGCTTTGCCTTCGTAAATTTTCCACGGGAACCATGCCTATTCCCGGGATGAAAGGTAAACTATGTCCTTCTCCGTACTTCTAACTATGTGTATGCGAAATTTCAGGAAGATTGGTTTAGTAGATAAAACGTGAAGAGGTAACAAACAAACAAATAAATGAACAAACAAACAAACTCATTTTCCCGTTTGTAATATTATTTAGGACTAACTGTTGCCCGCGGCTTCACCTGCGTGAGTTTAGCTGAGATGAAAAAATTTTTTGTGTTCCAAACTGTAGTTCAGCAGAAAATGCTCATCATGTTGAACGATTTACACAAAGGCGCCATTTCCATATATCTTATAAAGTAGCTGATTTCTTGGAGTTCTTCATCAGATATTCCAGATCTTCAATTTTTATACGTCAGCAGAAAATGCTCATCAGGTTGAACGACTTTTGCTAAGGACCCATTTCCATGTATGTTATAGTGTAGATGGTCTCTTGGAGTTCTTCATCAGATGTTCCTGATCTTCGATTTTTATCGTCAACAGGGGGTCAACTCGGGGATGTATACTCGATTATAAATCACTTACTTTGGATAAAGTAGTCGTGGACATTGGCGTAAAAGAGTTATTGGCAGCCGGATGTACATACGTAGCTCTTTCGAGTTTAAAACGGTTTACAGATATTATATTTGATCCAGGTTTTGATTATATCCGCTTGGAAAAAATTAAAAAATGAAGTTGTTGCAGCTCAGAATAGATGAAGAAAAAGATTGGAAAATCTGTTCTCCTCAACCGCGCAATAACTGAATAATGTAATGCGTTGCGCCTTACATTTTTGTTTTAACAGAATCCCGTATTTTACTGAAAATTCTAATTGGTTCAGTAAATTTACGTTCTCATATTTTTAATAAATAACAACCACGAGGTCTACGTTCGCGGCGAACCACTAGTATATATGAATGTAAAACCTATTGGTGGCTCTGCACCACGACAAATGTATTAGGAACTCTTGTTTGTTATGCAATCTATCAAAACAGGCCAATATTTTTATAAATTACTTATCCATTCAGCTGCTATACATATTTCAATTTAACATATACCATCTCAAGGTACCTATCGACCTACCTTTGATTTGACGTTTCAATATTCAACTCGAATAGACAACATGTCGGGCGGATGTCATGAAGTGGGCATGGCCGGTCTGTGTGCGTTTCGGGCGAGAGCGACTTTTTATACACAATTAAATTAATTGCGCTTCGGACATCATCATTCATAATTTATTTATTTTTGTCAGGTCAATATAGTCTAGAGATGAAAAAGATCAAAGTGGCTGAATTTGACTGACAGTCATTTACGGTGTTAGTTTTAAATTTATAAAACGATACTAGCTGTCGCCCGCGGCTTCGCCCGCGTGAGTTTCGCTAAGATGAAAAATCTCTCTTGGAGCTTTTCATCAGATGTTCCAGATCTTCAATTTTTATACGTCAGCAGAAAATGCTCATCAGGTTGAACGATTTTTGCTAAGGCGCCATTTCCATATATGTTATAGTGTAGCTGGTCTCTTGGAGCTTTTCATCAGATGTTCCAGATCTTCAATTTTTATACGTCGGCAGAAAATGCTCATCAGGTTGAACGATTTTTGTTAAGGCACCATTTCCATATTACTTATAGTTTAGCTGTTCCGTTATGGTTCTTCATCAGGTGTTCCAGTTTTCAAAATGAATTATAGCCTATATGTTGCCCAGGCTTAATAGCTATACAACAAAAAAAGTTTCATTCAAATCCGTCCAGTAGTTTTTGCGTGAAACGCGTACATACATACAGACAGACAGACAGACAGACAGACAGCCAGACAGACAGACAAGAAATTCCAAAAAATTTTTTTGCTTTCTATTGTTCTTTTTAGGTCTCCCTCTATCCATTTCAGTCAAAAATATTAAATGTACAGACAAAATATTTTTACTGTTTTATTATATGTATAGATAACTCAAATATTTTTAAAGAAATGATTTTTGATTTAATAACGATGAGACATTATTACCAAAAAGCAATAAAATTGTTATTGTTCTCTTTTTCTAAACTCTCTCTCTCAGCCGGAAGACGACCACTGCTGGACAAAGGCCTCCCCAAGGATTTCCTTATCCATGGGGGGTTTGTTATGTAATAATAACAGATTTTTAAGAGAAATTAATATTTAATTTAAACTAATAAAAAAATACAATTTAAAATATAAAAATACACCGCACGGGCACGGACAGAGTTCCAAAGAAATCACGGATACGGCACAGACACGGATAGAGTTCCAAATAAAATTACGGATACGGTACGGACAGGATAGTCGGGGAAATCCCGACAGGGGGTAAAGTTTGTCCGGCGGCACAATAGGGTTGAAGATGTACTGGCGGTACAGTAGGGATGGCAGGCGAAAGTGAGTACCTTTAATCCAGGCTTCGGCCACAGGTCACAGCAGCACAGCAGGGGTGGCAGGCGATAGTGTGTGCCTTTATTCCAGACTTCAATCCACAGGTCACAGCAACTTCTTCGTGTTAGATATTGATTAACGACGCGAAGGCTTGCAGGGTCCCGGGGTCAGCAGGCCCCGAGACAAGACCTTTATAGTTCGTACCGTTCTGTTTCTCAGAAGATCAAGACTGACTCGGTCTGACATTCAGTGTCTTTATATAGGCCTCGATTTAGAATTTCGTATTGCTTCATAATTTTTCAAATAAAATACGAAATTAGAACATTTGTGAAGAGGTTCGCATAGAAATTTATAGAATTTTAGAAAAATAAAATCTGACTTGTCACAATCCTTGACAATCAAAATTGTTTATAATAAGGAAAGACATAAATAATTTTAATAAAATTTAAAGAAGTGATCATCGAAAAGTGTAGAAAAGTACATTAAATATGTTGGAAAAACATATATACTATAAAACAACCAAAAATGAAGATATAGCGGTAAGTTTAAAGAAATATTCCCTAGCAACGTAGAAATTTTACAATAGAAAGTGTAAAAAAAGAACATTTTGAGCTAAATAAGTAATTATAATAGTAAAATAGACAAGAATAAAAGTAAAATAAACATGAATACACTACATTTCCCCCAAAACCCCTGAAAATTTTTACACTAAGTGAAAATTTTGAAGGTTAATAGACAACACTTTCATACCAGCCTATCATACCAAATCTTTCATATTACAATAAACCTTTCATACTAAAATCGATCAAACTTAGGGGTAGGGCTCACAGTCAATGGCTCCTACTCCAAGATAAGTACCTGCCTAGTAGTACTACGTAACAGTTGGCTTATTTAAGGAGTTGTAATCCGCTCACGCTGAAATCCCATTGATGATGAATGATATATGAATATGATATGACTGAAGGCTTATTTTATGAGCCGCTCATTAGAAAGAAAGTAATGTAATAAAGATAGGATAAAAAAATATATACAAGTAAGAATGAATGTATGTAAGTATAGTAGTATTTCTTATGTATAACAAGGGCTTATTTTACGAGTTGTCAACCGCTCAAAGGAAGAAATAGATAAATAAGTACGCAAAGCAACTTGCGTAAAGAGAGTAGTTCACAATAGTAATGCAAGGTAAAGACTCAACACAAGATTGTGTAGAGAGATGTAGAAGAACATTTTTAGTTTAGTTCTTTAGAGGCTTAAGAGCCGATGATAGCAATGAAAATGAAAGGAAATGAGAAAATGCCTAAAATGTAACTAGTAAATGAAGATGGGAACAAACAAAAATAAAATATATACATTAGTTAAGTAAAAGTAAAAGTATAAGTAATAAAACTAAAATCTAAGTTTTAATGTCTTTTATGTGCCATTTTGCACGAGTACCATTAGCGTCCTCAAGAATGTACACTAGTGGGGAGAGTTTTTGTATCACTTTACACCGAATGTATTTAGGAGCTAATTTGGCACTGAAGTAAGAACCGGCATTACTGAGCACATAGTTCTTACGCCAAACATAATCGTCGACATTAAATTCTTTTATAGTATGTCGTAAATTATATCGAATACTATTTTTAGTATGGGAGTCAAATAGAGCTACTTGTACTTTGTCAAAAATTGTCGCAAGTAATCCTATATTAGTAGCATAAATATCACGAGGTAAGAAAGTAAATTCGTCAAGGTTATTCGTAGGAGTATAAACAGAACCACAGCTGATAGTTTCCCTGCCAAAAACTAGAAATGCTGGGGAATAACCCGTAACTGCATTAACTGTACTGTTCATAGCATATTGGATTTTTGGAAGAAAAATATCCCAGGATCTATGATCATCACCTACAAGAGACGCTAAAGCCGTAACAATAGTTCTGTTATACCTTTCAGTGGGATTGACTTGCGGGCAATAATGAGGTGAATAAAAGATAAAAGGTATTTTATAGTTATCCAGAAGTTTTTTGAATTCTCTAGATTGAAATTGAGAACCATTGTCCATAATAATAGTTTGAGGTACACCATGTATAAGAAATACAAAGTTTTCTAGGCATTCGATAATATCTTTAGCGATAGCACGTTTAAGGGGAAAGATTAAAGTATATTTAGAAAAACAACAATTCACAACTAGGATATGTTGATTGCGTTTTCTTGTCATGGGAAGAGGACCCATTAAATCAAGAGAAATACATTGAAACGGTCTTGAGCAAACTTTAGGTTTACCCATGGGACCATAAGGTGAATGATTAGGATGCTTATAAGCAAGACAAGACTCACATTCACTTATTAATTGAGCAATGTCTTTGAACATTCCTGTCCAATAATATAAAAGAGAAAGTTTTTTATAGGTTTTAAAAATTCCAAGGTGAGGTTCACCAGGCAAACCATGATTACTTTTAATCAGATTTTCTCTATCACCAGGAAGAGGAACTTCTTTCCATACGAAGTCATCCGTTATAGTATGAAGGGAACGAGAAAGACGATAAAGCTTATTGTCCTTAATAGTATAGTTTGGAAAACTATCAGGATTGTTTTGACAGCCTTGTAAAACTTTATTATACTGTTCTTCCACCGTTAAAACTGAAACATTTAAGTTAGTTTTATTATCCGATAGATTTTTAGAACGAGATAACAAATCCGGTACTACATTTTCTTTACCTTTTTTATGTTTTAGAATGAAGTTAAAAGAAGATAGACGTACAGTCCATCGAGCAAGTCTGCCAGAAGGATTTGACAGATTTAGAAACCACTTTAGAGCAGCATGATCCGTGTAAATGACAAATTGTCTGCCATTGTCTAAATAACAACGCCAATGTTCGAGAGCAGTGATAACAGCAAGGGTTTCTCTCTCTGTAGTAGAATAGTTTTGTTCATTTTTATTAAGAGATTTACTCATATAAGCTATGACAACTTCTTTGTCTTCTTTTATTTGAGTAAGCATAGCTCCTATACCAAAATTTGATGCATCAGTGTGCACTGAAAAAGGGAGATTGAAATCAGGACAAGAAAGTACTGGTGTAGTTACTAAAGCTTCTTTTAATTTCAGGAAAGCTTGATAAGCTTCAGAGTTCCAAATAAATTTAGCAGCATTTTTACCACCACTATTTAGTTTATTAAGCGGAGCAGCAATAGTGCTAAAATTAGGAATAAATCGACGGAACCAGCTACATGTTCCTAAAAATCGACGAACTTCTTTACGAGAAGATGGAATAGGGTATTCCAGAATAGAATCAATTTTTTTAGGATCAGCACAAAGACCGTGTTCATTTACCACGTATCCTAAGTATTTTAATTCGTTTTTAAAGAATACACTCTTTTCAAAGTTAATAGTTAGACCGGCATAAGATAGTTTTTCAAATACTTTGATTAGAAGCGATATATGTTCCTCGAATGATTCGCTAATAATAACTAAATAATCAAGATAACAAAAGACTTTATTATCAAATTCAGGAGTAAATAACGTATCCATAAGACGTTGTTGAGTAGCTGGAGCATTAGTAAGTCCGAAGGGCATGACAACAAATCTGTACATTCCTCTACCAGGCACATAAAATGCTGTTTTATCTCTGTCAGCAGGATTTAGGGGAATTTCCCAAAAAGCTTTAGCAATATCAATGCTAGAAAGGTATTTAGCATTTTTTAAATGATCCAGTATTTCATTGATTAAAGGAAGACTATAAGCATCTTTGCGAGTAACAGAGTTTAGTTTTCTGCTATCGACGCAGAATCGCCATTCGCCATTCTTTTTAGGGGTTATTAAAATAGGAGATAACCAAGGACTCTCACATTTTTCGATAACTTTCCATTCAAGCATCTTATCAACCTCGTTGATTAGCGCATGTTGTTTTACAGGAGAAAGTCTATACGAGCGTTGTTTAATGGGAGGATTATCGCCAGTATCGATTTTATGACAAATTAGGTTAGTTCGACCTAACTCACCCTTTTCTTCAAAAGAAATACTTTTAAAACGATTAATGATATCATCAGCGATATCCTTCTGAGATTTGGAAAGATTATCGTAAGGTAAAATTTTTTTATCGTCTGAAATTGCAAGACAATTATTATTAAATATTGTAGAAAATAAGTTAGGTACTAAGTTAAACTTTTTCCAAAAATCTACCCCAAGGATTAGTGAGGGAGTTATTTCTGGGAAAACGTAAGCTCTAATTAAGTGAGTTTGACCATTAAAAGTAATAGGAAGATCAAAGTGACCTAGAGATTTGAGTTTATGATTATTAGCAGTAGACACAACAACCGACTTAGACTTGGATAACGAGAAACCCAATTTCAGAATTTCAAGATGTGAATTTTTTCCTAAAATAGTTAAAGAACTGCCACTATCTAAAAGTCCTTATAATGAAACATTATCAATTGATACATTGATAAAAGGACGATTAGAATCCTTTTCATTCTCATAGAGAACAGAAGAAGTTCTATAACAGAGGAAAAAGTTTTTTATTGTTAATAACCAATCATTCCAATCTTTATGATTAAATTTATTATCCAAGTCACATTTTAGTTTTTTGAATTAGTTGAAGATTTGCCTGCATTGCATTTAGGGCAATCAGGAGTTTTAACATCCTTTGTACCACATTTAAAACATATTAAAAATCTAGGTTGAGGACATTCGCTAAGAGAATGACCATTGGTACGACAGCGTACGCAATAGATATTAGGGTTAGGAGATACACTAGCAGACTTATTAATTGTATTTACAGATTGCTTCGATTGAGGCTGAGAGTTATTTTTATTAAAGTAAGTATGTTTTTGAAACTGAGACTGAAAATTATTTTTGTTGAAGAATTGTTTAGCATTCGAAGTAGAAGGGGAAGGTAATTTATAATTAAATTCTGAGCTAAAAGAATTATTTTCATTATCAGGTTCCTTAAAGTTTTTATCTCTATCTAGAATTTTCTCATAACTTTGACAGGTATTGATCAAAGAAACGACAGAGTCAACATCTTTTAAGGCTACGAACATCGAATAACAAGGTCTTATGTTCCTTAGTAAAATTTCGAGTTTCTCAGACTCGGAAAGTTTTTTGGTAAGACGTGAGAACATACCGAACATAATTGAGATATAAATTACAATGGGTTCATTGTCACCTTGGGTTCGATTCCTGATGGCATTTAGTAGTTTATAGTCGTAGTCAGGTTCACCGAAGTCTCTTATCAAAAGATTAGTAACTTCGTCCCAAGTTAAATTACAATTTAGTTCTTTTTGAAATCTAAACCAATGTAAAGCATTGTCAGTAAAAATTTCGAAAGCTTTGTTTAGAAGTTTTTCTTTCGAAATATTTCGAGAAATACGAAATTCTTCTATTTTTTGAAGAAAAGATATCGGACAGGTTTTACCATCATAGCAAATCTTTTTTAGGTCGTTTAAGGAAGAAGGAAGTACCAAATTTTGTAGGATTTCAGGATTGTAACTACTGAGAACAGAAGAAGAAGATTGAGGAAGAGGTGAAGTTGTAATTTGAGGAAGGGGTGGAGTGGGCGTGGAAACATTTTGCTCTGCGTTCAGAAAAGTAAAAGGTTCAAATCGTTTTTCAAGTTCGACAAATTTATCTTTGAGGACATCAAATTCTTCTTTTTTATCACTGTGTAAATCTAAATCAATTCTATCTAAGCGATAGTGTAGATGATTTAAATAAGTCTCTATTTTAGGGAGAATTTTTGAGTTACCCGACTCAAGTGAGACTAATTTTAATTCAGTGTAAGTTAATGTAGCTTCAATCTCATTGAGATCATCCTCAACTGGCAAAGGAGAATCTATAATGTCATCGCTCAATATAGATTGCGTAAGCGAAACGACTTGTTTTTTTAATTGAGGGAGCTTATCAGCTGGTTCCTCCAGTCTAACCTTGACTTCGTATTCTAACTCGGCTTTATTGAGCAGACTATATGCAATTGGACGAGACATTTTAGTAGAAGTTTAGGAGTACTTGTACAAAGTAAAGTACCTAAGTATAGTACCTTAGTTTAGTAAAGAGTTAAAGTCAAGTTATAGAGTCTAAGTCCAAGTCAAGTTAGTTAATAAAATAAATATTTATTGAATAAATATTGAGTATTAATGAGTTCAATGTGAAAAAGAGACCAGTGTGAAGTTAATTTAGTGTTTAAGGTCGAGAATCTAAGCCAAAATTAAGAGAACGTGTAGGTGTGTTTTTTAGAATTTAGAGGAGAGACAGAGCCAAAAGATGCGATGGGCGCCAACTGTTATGTAATAATAACAGATTTTTAAGAGAAATTAATATTTAATTTAAACTAATAAAAAAATACAATTTAAAATATAAAAATACACCGCACGGGCACGGACAGAGTTCCAAAGAAATCACGGATACGGCACAGACACGGATAGAGTTCCAAATAAAATTACGGATACGGTACGGACAGGATAGTCGGGGAAATCCCGACAGGGGGTAAAGTTTGTCCGGCGGCACAATAGGGTTGAAGATGTACTGGCGGTACAGTAGGGATGGCAGGCGAAAGTGAGTACCTTTAATCCAGGCTTCGGCCACAGGTCACAGCAGCACAGCAGGGGTGGCAGGCGATAATGTGTGCCTTTATTCCAGACTTCAATCCACAGGTCACAGCAACTTCTTCGTGTTAGATATTGATTAACGACGCGAAGGCTTGCAGGGTCCCGGGGTCAGCAGGCCCCGAGACAAGACCTTTATAGTTCGTACCGTTCTGTTTCTCAGAAGATCAAGACTGACTCGGTCTGACATTCAGTGTCTTTATATAGGCCTCGATTTAGAATTTCGTATTGCTTCATAATTTTTCAAATAAAATACGAAATTAGAACATTTGTGAAGAGGTTCGCATAGAAATTTATAGAATTTTAGAAAAATAAAATCTGACTTGTCACAATCCTTGACAATCAAAATTGTTTATAATAAGGAAAGACATAAATAATTTTAATAAAATTTAAAGAAGTGATCATCGAAAAGTGTAGAAAAGTACATTAAATATGTTGGAAAAACATATATACTATAAAACAACCAAAAATGAAGATATAGCGGTAAGTTTAAAGAAATATTCCCTAGCAACGTAGAAATTTTACAATAGAAAGTGTAAAAAAAGAACATTTTGAGCTAAATAAGTAATTATAATAGTAAAATAGACAAGAATAAAAGTAAAATAAACATGAATACACTACAGGTTTTGCCGTTATCGCCACGCTTGGCAGGCGGGTTGGCGATCGCAGTGTCATGGCATAGTACGCGGAAAGATGCTGCTGCCCATCCTCCGGTGTTTTAATCCCTTGGTCGCCTCTTACGACACCCACGGGAAGAGATGGGTTGGTGCTATTCTAGGGCCACACCACAGGCCAAACAGGCCAGGCTTTTTCTAAACTAGCAACATAAAAGTTACACATTAAAATTGTGATGTTTTATGAAAGAAGCTGTATTAAAAGTACTGTTTTTAACTCTTAAATATAAAGGATTAATAAAGGATTAGGACTATAAAGGATCTGTATTCTTTGGGACAAACCTATAATTAACGACATTTTTGTGTGGAAAGTCTGTAGAAACTGCGACAACTTTTTGGCCTAGTAGCTGTAATAAAAAAAAAATATACGGTATATTGTACTGATTAAACTGGCAGAGACAATCAGGTTGTCTCATGCTACTGTAAAAAAAATAAACGGAAACGACAAGTATCGAGTTATCCTTCTAGACAAACTTGAGTCTTTTACATACAACTTTGCCTACGACTTCGAACCTTTGTAATTCAGAAAATGGGTGTAAATTGTTAAGATTTGGGTTCTCAATGAAAAGCTATTATGTCTGTTTTCCATTTAAAACTAATTGAGAATCATAAATGAATAGGTTCCGAACAAAACGCACAAAACGTCTAATTCCGTGAAAAGTTGCAACAGTTTACGGTAATTGATAAATATAACTTACAACTATAACTACAGCTATAACTTAAAATCTAGTATAGATGTCATCTTAATATGCCGCTTGGAGCCTAAGCTAGTATTTCGGGTGAAGTTCATAGTTTATGACAATTAAATTGTGATTAGTCACTGTTACATTCAGTTCCTTTAGTAGTAAGCGACCGATCATTTAAAGTCAAATTGACTGAATTTGACAATAGTTGACCGGTCATTTATCGTTATTGACTGTCAGAATTGGTCAGATTCAGTCATTTTACATCTCTAATATAGTCCTTCTTCGTGCTGCGCATATCAAGCCTACTTAAATACAACAAAAGTGCGTTCTTAGAAAGTAATCGGCCACCTACGGTAAATAAACGATAAATTCTTGTTCTAATCCTCATTGTCATAGGACAAAGAGTACGTGTAAGATAACATACATGGGAAAGCTAGGTAAGTATCTAAAGTTTTTGGGTTTTGGTTAACATTTCCGGGGTTTGACATGTGGTTTGATCTACAGAGCTTTCTGAATTCGAATTTTATGACTTCGTATATTATATGACGAACCGGAAAACGTAGTGTTGGCAGGCCTCCCACTCGGTGGACCGACGACCTGGTGAAGGTCGCGGGATGCGCATGGATGCGGGCAGCGCAGGACCGGTCGTTATGGAAATCCTTGGGGGAGGCCTTTGTCCAGCAGTGGACGTCTTTCGGCTGAGAGAGAGATATTATATGACAAAGATTACATGGGAGATAACATATATGGAATATGTAGAGATTGTTACTATCATTGTAAAGAAAATTTTTGGGTTACCATTTTCGGGGGATTGTCATGTAAGGGCTCACTTTGTGGGAACAGTAATTCACCCGTTACTAAACACGCAAATATATTCCACTTATATAAATTATGTGAAAAAACCATTATGATACATAAGAACATGCCTTATATGGGCTAATCATACCAAATTGGTTGAGTCGGTTAAACGTCAGTGAAGTGAAAGTCAAGGAAACGTTTGTGAATACGGGTGTAAGACGTGGTTGAACGATTGGCTGATCAATGACTGATCATGTACAAATTTTAAACTTCATTTTGTTGCTTTGTTTTGACATTTGATAGCCATCATGCAAGCTATTATTTGAAATAAATTCAACACGTCACGTAACTTTTAGTAGTACACACGTACGTAAGTATGTCTAATATTTTAATTTTGTCCAATAGTTATCTACCAATGCAAAGTCACATTCGAAATGTTAAATTGAGATTTTGTCGGTTTAATTAGAACAAAAGTGCACCAACCACAGAACATATATGTTCTGTGGCACCAGTCTGTCCTGTTTGTTCGTCTAGCGCTGTACAATGTATGTATGGCTTGAGAAGGCGATTACAACTAATCGCAAAGATTTTGGAAACTCCTTCATTATTATTTGGGCTGATTGAAGTCAGTAAGGCCGAGTGGTAAGAACAAGAAAGCCGTAGGACTTCCATGAAATTACAAAACTAACGAATATCGTTTTGTTTTGGTCAGTAAAGGTTCCCAAAGCACTGGGAAGACGGATGCGTGGCCCCAACAAGGTCATGCGCGCGCCGCCACATCATCGGTACAAGATCGATTTGTTGGCTGGCTCCTACGAGATGAACTGACCTGAGGAAGCTGCTGAACACATGATGCAGAAGCAGCTCTTGGCCCCGACAACGTGGCCGTGGCCCTGACAATGTGGCCGTTGACCCCGACAATGTGGTCATTGCCCCGACCTTGTGGCACCTGTTGGCTCCGACAATGTAGCCGTGGCTCCGACACTGTAGCCGTTGACCCCGACAATGTGGTCGTTGCCCCGACAATGTGGCATTCGTAGTTGCTGAAGACGAAAAGTCTGAAGCATTTGGTACCTGTGTGAGATCGATCTGTTGGCCGGTTGACCTGAGAGAGCTGCTGAAGACACATGGACGGAAGTGGCTCTTGGCACCGACAGTGTGGCCGTTGACCCCGACAATGTGGTCATTGCCCCGACAATGTGGCACCCGCAGCTGCTGAAGACACAATGGCGGAAGCATCTGCTGGCCCCGACAATGTGGCCGTTGACCCCGACAGTGTGGTCATTGCCCCGACACTGTGGCACCCATTGGCTCCGACATCGTAGCCGTTGCCCCGACAATGTGGCATTCCTTGACCCCGACAATGTGGTATTCCTTTACCCCGACAATGTGGTCATTGGCCTCGACCTTGTAGCCGCTGCCCTGACATCGTGGCACTATTTGATTTTCTGTTCTAATGTTGTCATAACATTGTCGTTGACATATAAAATTGTCAATGCTAATGTTATTTCCTTTCAGCTATTTATTAACTGCCTCTATTAATGTCATAACATTACCGTTGAGATATTAAATCGTCAATGCTTATGTTATTTCCTTTCAGCTATTTATTAACTGTTTGTATTAATGTCATAACATTGCCGTTGACATATAAAAATGTCAATGCTAATGTTACAGCTATTTATTAACTGTCTGTGTTAATGTCATACAACATTTTCGTTGACAGTTGATATCCGTATCTCCGTCAATGCTGATGTTATATTTCCTTTTCAGCATGCTAATACGATTTTTATTTCTGAAATGTTAACGCTGTTTACTTTTCAGCATGCTATACGATTTTGTTTGTGGAATGTTAATGCTATTTCCTTTCAGCATGCTAAAGATTTTATTTCTAGGATGTTAATGTTATTTACTTTTCAGCATGCTAATGCGATTTTCTTTCTGGAATGTTAATGCTGTTTACTTTTCAGCATGCTAATATGATTTACTTTCCAGAATGCTAATGCAATTTTCTTTCCAGAATGTTAATGTGATTTTTTGTCCCTTGTCTGTTGTGTGTTCAATATTCTGGTCTTGTCCCAATTGATAACTGAATTAGCATTTAGAGCTTTTCCTTTGAAAATGAAATAAGTTTAGTTGCAAATGTAAAAGTCGATGTTTAACAATTTACAGTCAATGTTTTCTTTTTGACCTGAAATGACCAATTTGACAATGGAATCATAAATATTGAACCGTTGGATCATTGCCTATGGATGATGATTAATATTGATCTTCTCTCATACTCAGAAGGACCTAATTTCACCTAGTGGAGATCAAGCTGACGAGGACGTTCAGCTGTCAGGAACGGCCGTGTTAGCTGACTGAAGATTTGAAAACAGAATACCCTGTCAAGATGCAGTATGAAACCCTTCAGTCTTCAGTAGTCTGTGGTAGACTGCATCAGCGACGGGTTGTGATGGTTGTTTAGTGCGCGTAGCTTTACATAATGTTTATGTGATTTATTGTGTTTGCATGTGTAGAAATATGATCCATGTATTATAAAAGGGGTTTGTAAACATAAATCTACGAGTTTTATTAAGAGTAGATAAGAATATATAAATAAAACGTTAGGTCAAATGAGTCAATGCAAAACATCTATAATTGATGGTTAAACAAACTTACCTTAATGAAGTTTGACCATAATTATACAAGACGTTGCTTCCGAAGATATTTAATCAAATTCACTAAGCAGCTCGCTCTGCTATGTACTAGGCATGACACAATTTTAAGAGATCTGAGAATAAGATAAAATAAAATAAAAGAAAATTAGTCCAGACATCCTATTTTCGCCCCACCGTTAGTTACGTCAGTGGCCGCCGCGCGGCACCTCTTCATTCCTTTAGAACCAAATTTCGGAATGTGGCGCTAGGGATATGGTAAAACGTATTATACTTATTGATTGGGACGGGCGGGTTATAAATATCTTCGGAAGCAACGTCTTGTATAATTATGGTCAAACTTCATTAAGGTAAGTTTGTTTAACCATCAATTATACTACGACGTTGCTTCCTCGATATTTAATCAAATTCACTAAGCAGATGTTTAGAGCCATTGCGAAATTTGCAAGATTTTTATTTTCATATCATTATAATAATTATTATTATTTTTAATGTGATATATTAAAAGTGGTTCCTTAGATACTTTGATATAGGATGGTTAATAACATGAATAAATTCAAATGCAGTTGTATCTACAACTGTCTTCCACAAGGATAGGTATCAGATATAAAGGAAAATTTTAAGAAACTGGGAAAAAAAAAAAATTCTTCGAATAGGCTATGTAATGCAATGCCAATACAGTTTTTTTATTTTTATTTTGTAAAGCATAATGGTTTAAATTATTTCAGCTTATCAAAAACATTGTTTAAGTTCTGTAGAGTACAGACTTTGGTTGCTAACCTTGATATTTTGGGAGAAAAAATGTCAAGTAGTTAACAAGAAACAGATTAAAAGTCCTATATGTATACCATGGGACAATAATTAACAAAAAACAAATTAACACTATAGTTATTTCATGTGAGACAGAATATTTAAAAGGCTATTCCCAAAATAGGATATGTTAACTCAAAAAACGTAAATATTTACTAAGAGAAATGTGATGAACATTTTTTAGTCTGCAATAGCGAACTCAACACAGGCAGAGATGTTTGCCCAGAGTTAATTTTACAAATATCGACTAGAATTTTAACTACCTATTGTCAGGAAGCTTTATTGTATTGATTATAAACATATACTTCTGGGTGGTTAATGTGTCAAGATAAAAGGACACGATACTAATTTAAGATTTTTTACTCTAAGTACTAAGTACTCGAGAAATATCTTTACCTGACAAATATATATTAATTAGCAAGGGGAAAAAAATGAATAATGCAAATTTTGAGTTCAGTACATTTCTGCTGAAATATACTCGTAAAACTACACTATTTTTATAGACTGTACTTAGTTGAATAGGTATATAGATGAATCGGCCACAGCCATGTAGTATAAACTATAGATAGTATTAGGTACCACACTACGATGACTTCACTATAACTTTTGTTATGAGTACATACTCGTATGTATGTGCCTTTAGTTAAAACTATTAACGAAAGACTGAATTCTATAGACGAAACTAAAGTGTACTTACTGTACAAGCTTATTATGTTTTCAGTAGCAAGTAGGTACATACCTATTAAAAAGAAAAAAGTTATGATACTTAGTTTTCCGAAACAAGAATCTATCAAGAGGGTTTTTAATTGTGATTAGATTCTCGATAATAGATCTTTCTTGTTCCAAATAGTAAATTACTCACTCAAGTCATTGCAGATGACCTTTGCTAGGGGTAATTTTTTGTTGTAAATTTGGAATAAATACAGTAGCTGTAGAAAAAATAAAGGTCAATTTTATTCTACTTTATATCTTTTTTTTTTTTTTTGATCGAAAAATCGCATCCTAATCACAAAGATAGATATCTATAATTATGCATCCAGTTGTTGAAATTTAATTTACTCGAGTTAACGTAGAATATTCAACACATCTACGATCAGAGCTAAAAGATAAGACCATATTGACAATTTGAATAAATCTACATAAACAGAAACTAAAAATAAAATCAACGTACTGAGTATCCAATATTGTTCAGTACTATGCTTGCTTAAGCTAGAGCTAATGTCTAATTCTTAAGAAACAAGTGCTTTGTTATCTGCCTTTAATTTGTCCAAAATAGAAAGCACTACTCTTACCTGGCTTAAGGCACTTTTATTCCATTTATAAGGTGCTTTAGAGAGTTGCTGTTGTAGAACTACAATAACCATAAAAGCCTGTTAGATTGAAAAGCTTGATCATGTATAAGTATTGAAATATAGTATGTAATAATAAGTAAGTATATAATCCCAGTTTGTATTAGGCATTATTACTTATTGAATTTGGATGCAATCTGCAAAAATCAATCAAGAAGCTGAATCTTTATGTATTATAATCTTTATGTATGTGTTCTTTATGTATAAAGATACATGGGCAACTTTCAGTGAAGTTAGTTGCTAATTATGAAGAGATAAAAAGACAGGTATCGGGTATTGACCCGATATTGGGTGATTCCGGAGTCATCCGGACTGACAGTGAAAATATTTCATTATACATACCTACTTTTAGGAGAAAATTGATCGCCTGAACAGTTTATTTAAAATACTGTCAAATTGACGCCACACTCAAAAGTGACATGAAGTACCTGTTTTATAATATGAAATATAAAGGAAATAACTGATTGATCGAGTGATCAGTCGATTTATTAAAAGTATTGAATAAATGTACCAGACGTGTATATTGTAAATTATCTAAATTATGTACATTTGGCGAATAATCATCTCGATTGATGAGTGGATTTCCTTTCCTCAGTTTACCGAACTCCGTTTTATTAAAAGTATTGAATAAATGTACCAGACGTGTATATTGTAAATTATCTAAATTATGTACATTTGGCGAATAATCATCTCGATTGATGAGTGGATTTCCTTTCCTCAGTTTACCGAACTCCGTTTCCCAACTTCCTCTTGGACTATATGTGTGATACCCCAATGTTTAGATATTTGGTATGAGTACATACCTGTTATGATGACCAGCAATGGTCGGCGATTTTCATCAGTCCTGATGTACAAACATTTATAACAACAGATACATACAGATAATCTGTCACTGCCAATAGTTGTGAGACTCGAAGTTCGCGTTTAACTGAAATGAACAGAGCTGAGTTAATACTGACAGTGCATGGTTATAACATCATTATAGTTCGAAGAACTTACGCAGCCAGAAAAAATAATACTTGACTGTATCAGTCTAGTAATGTTTTGATAAGTAAGAGATACTTAAAGGGTGTTCGAAATGTATAGTAAGATACACACTTTCGTTACATGGTTATCATCTGATAATAATACTATTTGCATAGTTATACTTTGGATAGAAGCTTGTCCACGGAGTTCTATTACGTATATCTGGCTGATAATGTGTAGATTTGGCTACAATCGCATTGTAGTTCTGTATGTGCTAATATAAGTGTGTATAAAATTAGTAAGTAAGTAAAGATACTTTATAAACCAGGCTACGATCGCGTCGTAGTTTTAATGGGTAATAATGTGTATACCTGACTACAATCGCGTTGTAGTTTAATAAGGTAATAATCATCATCATCATCTCGAGTCGAAATGGCAAAAAAAAAATATAATAATGTGCACACGCGACTACAATCGCATTGTAGTTCTATATGTGCTGTTATATAGGTGTAATATATAAACTAGACTACGATTATATCGTAGTTATATTAGGTAATACTTTACTTAGCGCGAAGATTTTGTAGTTAAGCCTCTTGATTGGGCCCATTTTGCATAAGGAAACTGGGCGGCTGCATATCTTCTGCGTTGTTGTTGTTCTTCTATCGGACTATATGTGCTTGACTATAGTCGCTCTGATTACAATCGCATTGTAATTCTAACCCCGTCTACAATCGCATTGTAGATCTATTGGGTCGGAGCACACGTGACTACAATCGCATTGTAATTCTGTATGTGCTTGACTATAGTGTAAAACCCTGATTACAATCGCATTGTAATTCTAAGGGTAAATATATATCCCTGTCTACAATCGCATTGTAGATCTATTGGGAAGTGCACACGCGACTACAATCGCATTGTAGTTCTATATGTGCATAGCACAGTCCACACGTAGATCACTCGTAGTCCACCCGTAGATCACCCGTAGTCCACCCGTAGATCACCCGTAGTCCACCCGTAGTCCACCCGTAGAGTACCCGTAGATCGCCTGTAGACTCCTCGTTGACTACCCGTAGACCAACCGCCATCATCATAGCTATTTTAATGTCCCCAATATTGGGGCACTGTCCTTCCCCATGGGTGGGTAAGGAGGATTAGGGCATCAAGTGGGCCCAATGGGGTTTGATTGGTTTTTAAGACTGTGAATACAGTTGAGATCGACCCATCCAGTGACTAACGAAGTAACGTTAAAATCGAAAAATATCGAAAGCGTACAAAATAGTTACGTACGTTTTTATCACAATAAACAATTAAGCAATTGACGTAACGAATAAAAGTTTACTTTTAAATGATGCAATGATGACAGCTTATGCTTGGCTAAAATCTGGTTTACACAATTATTCCAGGGTTTTCATTATAGAATTGGACCCAGACTTATTGCGAATCTAAATTCTGAACATACTTGTAATATCGTAGTTTAATATGATTAATCCTTCATCAACAAATAACCCAATTGGGCCTTGCGTTTAACTTTTAACGACAGTAAGAACAATCAAGAAATAAGAAGAAAATTATCCATACATATGTAGATTCGTGATTTTGCCACGAAAAAATGTTTTTACAAATGTAAAACATAAACATGCGACGCATATTTAGGTTACGATTCATGTAAAATCGCAACTCGGAACGCGAGATACTATTCGCGATATTGTATTATGTAATATCATGCACAGACAATTCCAAGATAAAAGGAAGGTAGGTGCATAGTTGGGTCAGCGGAAAAATCAATTGGTCTAACGACCGTTGTTTGTTGAGTTTATGATTAAATGTTATCAAAGTACCCGCAGGTTTACACAGGTGTGATGTAAAATCACGGTTACGTACGAGTAATAGTAGCCAATGCAACATAAATATGTAGTTAACTAACATTTTGTTAGGCATTATAACTTTTTCAAAGTATAGTTAATATTCAAACCAGATATTCAGGTAATGAAAAAATACTTACATTTTTCGTTGTTTACGAGTGTAATGAACTTAAAGTACGTTATTTTCCACTGACACTGAAGTTATAAATTAATTTTAAGATATTCCAGATACTTGGAATAAAAAGAAAATAAAAAATAAAAATATTGTTGTAGTGTGTGTGTTGCCATGCCCGCACACAAAAAGCGAATGAAGAGGTGCCGCGCGGCGGCCACTGACGTAACTAACGGTGGGGCGAAAATAGGATGTCTGGACTAATTTTCTTTTATTTTATTTTATCTTATTCTCAGATCTCTTAAAATTGTGTCATGCCTAGTACATAGCAGAGCGAGCTGCTTAGTGAATTTGATTAAATATCGAGGAAGCAACGTCGTAGTATAATTATGTTTTAAATAAGTGTCCGAAGTTTGTGATCTGTTTTGTCATGCGGTGAAGCATAAACAGAAGCTCGTGATAGTAGTGTTATGATAAATAACTTAGATTTACAACGTCCAGAAGGAACATCGAGACATATTGAATGAAATTTATATGTTGGTACATTGTTACTATCTGTTTACAGTTACTAACAAGCCAATTATTAAAAATAAAAAACACGACTGACGAGTTTTTGCTCAATAAGTACATACAAACATATAAGTTATATACATTTTTGAAATCGCCTTTTAAAGCCCTTCAATTTGATACCCCACTCGATAAGATTGATCAAATTTTATTTTTTTGGTCTGCTATTTATCGCATATATAACCCGCCATTTTGTTTTTATGTTGACGTCATATAGCCTATGTCACTCGGAAGAATGCAAGGAATCTAAAAATACATCTCACATCAAAATCTGTTAAGCCGTTCAGAACTTATGGTGGAATAAAGAAACTTACATACATACATACATACATACATACATGAACCCTGAAAACATAACACTCCTTTTTTGGTCAGTCGTGTCACTCCTTTTTTGGTCAGTCGTGTAAAAAGTAAAATTTATTATGATTTATGATTGTATCTAGGTACATAGGAAGACGAAACTTTTATTTGCATTCAAAAGTTGAACAAGGTATCAAGAACTGAAGTTAATAAATATAAGTTAAATACATTTTTTTTTTGTTTGTTTTGAAATTTTTAACTATTTATCCGTTTTGGTTTTAGCATATTTCTTTAAAGATAGTATTACAAAATCAATTTATTAATTATATAAAGACAATCATAGTATTCAAACGAATTTTTTAGCTTTGTACATTTTATTATGAATTGATAAAGACACTCTTTCTGCGTCTGAGATTTTCAATCTATGACATTATTAATCTACGAAAACAATAATTTTACCAGTTCATTTCGTCAATAGTATCTGCAGTAAAAACGCCCTTGTTTTAAAAAATAAGCATGGCGAAGGTTTTAGACGTGTGTTTAGTGATTCTAGTTGTATGTTTAATAGAAACAGAAGCCAGTGATAATGGACTATGCACCAAAACAGAATGGTAAGTAACATTTTTTATTCGATGAAATGTCCAACAGTGGATTTTGCGTGAGTAGCCTTAATGGACACTGGGATAGTAGAAGATAAAATAAACAAGCTTATTATTAAAAAACTAGCTGGCGCCCGCGGCTTCGCTCGCGTGAATTCTTTCTTAGCGGATGCCTACGTCATAACATCTACCTGCATGCCAAATTTCAGCCCGATCCGTTCAGTGGTTTGGGCTGTGCGTTGATAGATCACTATGTCAGTCAGTCAGTCACCTTTGAGTTAGATAAAAAACACGACTGACAACTCACATAGCCTATGTCACTTGTAGAAATTCAAGGAATCTAAAAATACCTCTCACATCAAAATCTGTTAAGAAATTTAGGACTTGTGGTGGAATAAAGAAACTCACATACATACTTAACTACATACATACATGAACCCTGGAAACATAACACTCCTTTTTGGGTCAGTCTTGTAAAAAGTAAAGAGAAGAGATGATTTATAAGAAAAGGCACACAGTATAAAGACTACGGCGGACGGCGTCACAAGTTGTCAAAAATTGTGCGTTATATAAAAAAAATCTTGCATCATATCTATTGGATATTGGAAAAATATTACTCATTTATTTTCTAATAAGTTTTATTGATTTGTATTCGTTGCAGGACTACGGTTTCAAATCTTGTCACAGAGCCGTATACGGTGCAATATAGGAAGAAACCCTGCTTCTTCAATTGCTTAAGGACTAAAACTGAATACCGCGTGATGGTGCAACATCGGAGGGTAATATTTCTAATTTAGGGTTGACTTCCAAGTTATTAATACGTCTGCCAATAATTTGTGCGATTTGTTGTTTTATACTACTAATTTGTGTGATGGCGGAGCGGTCCATGGCCCATCTCCTATCATGCCTCAACTGCCCTTGGTCTTGTACAATAGAGGATCTTAATGACGCCAACGATAGGGCGGTTTAAGTTGCCACATACTGGTCAAAAACGATATAATTATAGCTATTTCGATTCGATAAGAAGAAGAAGAATACGTCTGCCGTTAGTTAGCGGCAGTCGTTAAATTATGTCAGATGATTCTTGGTGACTTGAGAAAAATCTGACTTAATTGTTATTAATAAAACGTTGAAAATAAAGAATCTTCTAATGTGATGAATAATGACTAGCGAAATACGAAAAGCTAATCATGAACACTTGAACACAACGATCATACTAATCGCTAACCTTCACTGATTGGAGAGGCACCTATTGAAGAAGTGGTTGAAGAAAAGATTGAGTGTTGTGTTGATTTAGTTTAGAGAAATTCTTTATTGCCTTCGTATTTGACATATCCATCATCACAAGTTGGGATGAAGTCGTTATAATTTTATATAGCTCGTTAGTCGAAAGAATTTAAAAAAATATAATTCAAATAATGGATGGCAATTTTTTATTGTTTTATAGGTTCCAAAAGTGAAATATGAATGCTGCGAAGGGTATACACAAAATGGAACGACCGTAGAGTAAGTAATACTAGCTGTTGCCCGCGGCTTCACCCGCGTGAGTTTCGCTTAGATGAAAATCTTTTTGTGTTCCAAACTGTAGTAACCTAAACTCCAGTACTCTAAGTTTCAGTCATTTTGTTATCCCGTGTCCCGCGGGAATATATTAGGTACTCGTAGTACAGTCGCGGTGTTAAAATGAATCAAAAGTGATATTTCATTCAATAAACGATCTTCGTCTGCTCGTTATCTACAATTTCCCGTGTACCACCACTCCCACCCCGAGTCCCGCTTTATCCTATCCCGTGTCCTGTCTATTTATACGTCAGTAGAAAATGCTCATCAGGTTGAACGACTTTTGCTAAGGTCCCATTTCCATTTATTTTATAGAGTAGCTGGTCTATTGGAATTCTTCATCAGATGTTCCATAATCTTCAATTTTTATACGACAGCAGAAAATGCTTATCAGGTTGAACAAATTTTTCTAAGGCGCCATTTCCATATCTATACATATAATAAAACAGTAAAAATATTTTGTCTGTACATTTAATATTTTTGACTGAAATGGATAGAGGGAGACCTAAAAAGAACAATAGAAAGCAAAAAAAATTTTTGGAATTTCTTGTCTGTCTGTCTGTCTGTCTGTCTGTCTGTCTATCTGTCTGTATGTATGTACGCGTTTCACGCAAAAACTACTGGACGGATTTGAATGAAACTTTTTTTGTTATATAGCTATTTAGCCTGGGCAACATATAGGCTATAATTCATTTTGAAAACTGGAACACCTGATGAAGAACCATAACGGAACAGCTAAACTATAAGTAATATGGAAATGGTGCCTTAACAAAAATCGTTCAACCTGATGAGCATTTTCTGCCGACGTATAAAAATTGAAGATCTGGAACATCTGATGAAAAGCTCCAAGAGACCAACTACACTATAACATATATGGAAATGGCGCCTTAGCAAAAATCGTTCAACCTGATGAGCATTTTCTACTGACGTATAAAAATTGAAGATCTGGAACATCGAATGAAAAGCTGCAAGAGAGATTTTTCATCTAAGCGAAACTCACGCGGGCGAAGCCGCGGGCGACAGCTAGTATGTAATATTAGTATTTCCATACATGTAATGTCTTTTGAAATTCATCATCAGATGATCCTGATCTTCGATTTTTATACGTCAACAGAAAATGCTCGTCAGATTGATAAACTTTTGCAAAGGTACCATTTCCATATTTCTTATAGTGTAGCTGTGCTGTTAAGGTTCTTCATCAGGTGTTCCAGTTTTCAAAATCAATTATAGCCTATATGTTGCCCAGGCTTAATAGCTATATAACAAAAAAAGTTTCATTCAAATCCGACCAGTAGTTTTTGCGTGAAAAGCGTACATACATACAGATAGACAAGAAATTTAAAAAAAAAATATTTTTCTTTCTATTATTATTTTTAAGTGTCCCTCTATCCATTTCAGTCCAAAATACTAAATGTACAGACAAAATATTTCTACTGTTTTATTATATGTATATATTTATTATTGCAATGCTAATACTTTTTAATCAGAAAGACTCGGCATCAATAGCTAATCCTACATTTACACGATTAGTGATCTGTTTTCTTTTTATTACAGCTCGTTTATGAATAGTATTCCAAAATGTGATCCAAAATGTACACCTACTTGCGGCAACGGAGTTTGCGTCTCCCCTAAGAGATGCATTTGTCATACTGGATATCAATTTAACCAACACAATACTTACCTATATAGTAAGTTTGGAATTAACCAAAAAGCTTGCCAGCCAGTGTGTTCCAAGCCTTGCATCAATGGAACTTGTGTGGAGCCTGAAACCTGTAAATGTTATTCTGGATTTATTATGACAAATGTCAGTGAATGTATTCCTGTTTGCTCAAAAGGATGTCATAATGGAAGTTGCATAAGTCCAGAGGTATGCCAATGCGAAGAAGGATGGGAATTGGTCAATAAAACTACATGTATGCCAAAATGTGAAATTTCCTGCAATAATGGAACATGCATAGCTCCTAATACTTGCAAATGTAATTTAGATTATGACTTAAAAGATGGAGTATGTCAACCAGTTTGCTCTGAGACGTGTCATGATGGATATTGCATCGATATGTGCAATACTTTAGAACAGGATGATGCAAATTTTACAATGAACCGTACTGATTTCAACAGTAAAGTAAGAACAGACATAGGAATCACTGTATCCAATTTACCTCTTGATTCAATCAATGGCACTGTTTCTGATGGAAGCACTGATGTAGATGAAGATAATGGAGATTTCGAATTGATAACTAATTCAACTAGTTTAAATGCAGAAACGTTTGAAGAAAGACATAGGTAAGGTACTTTTAATTGATTCATATTCTACACTTCCATAACACAGCAGTTAATCTTGATGACAAAATCGTTTTTTTTTACTTCATAAGATTATCTTATTTGTAACTCTTCATTTCATGATCCGCAAAATATGTCCCTAATATATTTTTAACAAGATTATGGTATCTGATTTTTCTTATTTAAGCATTTCTTTTTAGATCATCCTTATACTGGATATATTATTACGTAATTCCTGTGTTGGCTCTAATGACGATCATCGCTATGATTCTGATTTGGAAAAGGAAGTCTATAGCAGAACATTGCACAGGAGGGAGCAATGTTGTGGCAGGTAAAACTTTTTACGACTTTTTGGTTAAAAAGGAGTGATATGTCTTTAGGGTTCATGTATGTATGTAAGTTTCTTTATTTCACCATAAGTCCTAAACGGCTTAACATATTTTGATGTGAGAGGTATTTTTAGATTCCTTGCATTCCTCCAAGTGACACAGGCGATGGGAGTTGTCAGTCGAGGCGATGGGAGTTGTCAGTCGTGTTTTTTTATTTTTTGATGATAAGCTTGTTCACCTCATTGCTAGAGTCTGTTATAATAGTTATTCGGTTTATAATACAAGAAAATAATATCAAAATTCTTTGAAAACAGAGAATTTCTTTTTATAGACAAACCAGACTGATTTTAACTTCCTAAAGTCTGTTAGCTCACTCAAACATACACTTCAATATGCAAGTTGAGGTTACAAAAATTAAGGCCGATTACATTGATCCAGTATTATTGGATCCAGTGACACTGGACTGACTAAACTCCATTTTTTTTACTTGTCCTATTATGTAAACAATGTAATTTCCTAAAAAGTCTATTTTAATTTATATTGTTGTAAAATCATAAAAAGACATGGTAAGGTTGTTTACATAATAGGATAAGTAGGAAAAAACCATTGAATTATAAATTCGTTGGAAAAAACGGAGTTTCGATACGGACCGTTTACACAAATCCAGTCACGTTCCAGTGCCACTGGCACGGGTTGTCGGCGTGCGAGGTTCGGTCTCTGGAGCAAAAAATAGGCACGTGGTCTATTCCGATCCAGCGCTGGATCAGTTTACTGGATCCATCTAAAACATTTTAGCGGGTTGCGGGGGGCGAAGTGTCGTCGCCAAAACCTCATTGTTATTATTACAACAGTATCTTAAATGAATCACAATTCAAAAGTCCAAACAAAAAAAAAACAGGAAGTCATTTGATAACCATTGTAATTTTTAACAAACTTAAGGAAGTAGTATGGTACGATACATTAATATTTTTATTTATTTTTTTGTTACAGGAGATCAAAAAAATGGCCATAATAATGACAAGATACCTGACATAAGATTTTCTGCTTTAATGGAAAGAAAAGTAAAGATGGATACAAACAGTTATTGATAGGTTGATGTATTATTTGGCTGGCAAGCAGTTAAACTACAAACCAAACGGATTATTTAAACACAAACAGATTACAATCGAATAATGGACAAGTAAAACTAACTTCTGAATCCTTTTCAAACTTTAATAAAAATAAGTACATTAAACTATAGTTACCTAATTACATTATTTGTGTACTTTTTAACTTGCAAAGTTAAGAAATATGCAAATTCGCGAATTTGGTAAAGTTTATACCTACTAGAGGTACGATTTCAAAAAATATTATGTAGCGTGTAAATTAAAAATTTACAAAATTAAATTATAAATTAAATTAAAATTATATTACAAAATTTTATTTCTGTTTTTAAATTAAACCAGGACACCAATATCTTTATATTTTTAATCTGAGTTGTCTCCGAGTTCGATGTTTTCATTGTCCCTGTTTTGAGGTAACACTGAAAAAAAAGATTTTTCAAAAATGCATTTTTATGTAGAGGTGATAGCGGTGAATTTGCAATGAGTTTGGGCAGGTTACTGTGAGTTGACTGTACAAGTTTTATTTAATTGTAAAAAAAAAATGTACTTAATGTTGTTTTAAAATGTATTCGTTATACCAATATCTACGTTTGAAATAAATTGATTATTTGATTTCTTTATTTATTTTTTATTTACAGAAAACGTTAATCTAGAAACTTGTTCACTTCTTTTCAACAAAAACCATAGAAGTAGTAAGTTCTTAAGTAAGTATTAATTATTATATACTTGGTAAAAACTTAACGATCTTTAAGTATTTATAACTGATAATTGCCTGAATCTGAATATTCAGACAGTTTAGACACAAAATAATTACAATCATATTAAGTCATATTAAGTTACACACATTTTAGCACTTCGATGTACATTAGACGGCTATAGCGGTTTATAACAATAAAACTTCCATTGTGTTTCGTCTAGTTTCCATCAGTATTAAGCTAAGCCTATTTGATTTGGTCTAAAGTGTCATTTGTATGTTCGTTAACTTTTTATGAAAAAGACTGATAGTCTGATACTTACCATACTCTCCTTTTTGCTTTCGATAAAGCACTTTGCTGGTCCATACTACGATTAAGGCGAGGAGTATGGACGCGAACAAAATAACGATTACTATACGCCGTTCGTCAACTGATTTTGTATCGTGTTTGCTAAAAAAACAGTAAAATGCATTTTTTGTCATCATAGTTGCAATAAATATAAAATAAATAGGGTCTACAATGGAACTCTTTAAAGAGTATTTTATATAATTTAAATTTAAATCTTACTCCCTCAACTCAAAATTTAATTTAATTAAATTTCTTAAATACTTTATTAATTAATCTTAATTTATTATTTTTCTTAAAATAAATAATGAAGTAAAATTATTTAAGTATATATATTTATTAATAAATAAATATATATACATATTTTGTATATATATTTATTTCTGAATAAAATCACTTTTCTCTTATGAAAAAAAAAAGTAAATATAAATTCCAATATTCCCAATATGACATATTTTCAAAAAATATTTTGATTACTTCAATGGATTACTTACTATATCATAGTTCCATTGATGATATTACTAGACTCTTTTATTTTATAAATATCATAGTCATCATTAGTCTCATAATCTGATGAAGTCACCAATATATCGTTAATTGAGCTGTAAAAATATAATACTGCGTTACAAAAAAAAAATATTTTTTTAGTACCCTAAAAGCTACTGGGTTTTTTTTGATAGATCTATATGTGTAGAATATAGGTTCTATAATGAACTTCTTTATCCCGCAAAAAACATTTTGAAAGTTGTGTTAATTTCTCCATACAATGACTATAACCGTAAAATATATGGAGAAATTAACACAACTTTCAAAATTTTTTTTTCGGATTATACAAACTAAAATAAATTCAAATTAAATTGCTCTGTAATAATGAACAGTATTATAATTTTTACAGCAATAAAGCATGTTAAAAATTATAGAACTACTAATTTTAATGATGTCTCAAAATATTAGCGAATTAAATAGTTTTGAATTTTTGACACAATTTTTCTCTGAAATCTTGCGTGATAGGGAGTTCATTATGTAACCTATATTCTACACATATAGATAGATCTATCTAAAAAACCTAATAGCTTTGGGGGTACCAAAACCGTGTAACGCAGTGAATAGTACATTATAAACTTGGTAAAAGCGAATCGGCAATTAACGCATTATAGAAGTATAAGCCATATCATTATTATATTGTTAAAATAATGATTCGACCAATTTCTTAATTGAAATCATCATCATCATCTTAGTTTCAAGAAGTCTACGATTGGAGAGAACTATATCTCCTATAGACGTGGAAGTCTTGATCGATTAATAGCGGCCTGTGTTTAGCGTGAATCTTGTATTGAACCAACAAGATGGATTAAAAAAACGATTTAGTTAGTTAATTCCTCAAAAAAACACCGTATACGTACTTACTCGTAATCAGTAGTAGTATTATTATTATCAGCTACCGTTAAATATTCTTTAACGGAAGCTGAAGTAGAATAATTAAGAAGAAAGAAATTTGTTTCATACACAGAAGTGGTCATTATAGTCATGTCAATCGCCGATGATATATTTGCTTCACTATCGACAGTAACATCACTTTCACTTTTTGTAACTATAGATATTGTGGATGGCAATTTTATAGTAGAACTGGTAGCTATTTTATTAGTGGTAAATTTTTCAGGTTTTCTTGTAATGTTTTCCGTATGATCTGTTCTTTCAAATTTAGTAGACTTATCATCTGATTTTTCAATCACATCTCTGAGAGGCACTACAGTAGATTCAGTTGTAATTACTTCAGGCAGTAATTTTATTGATGATGTATTGTCTTTATAATATCCATGGAAATTGCTATATTTACTATTTGATTCACTATAGTCCGGAATCGTGATTTCTGTAGTTGATACATATTTAATTTCATTAGTAATATCAGAATCTAATTTAGGAGTCATTTCTTCTGTCACATTTTCTACAAACAATAGTCTTGGTATTATATCCATTGTCTTTTCGCTTCGCTTAGTCGTTGATTTGCTATCAGCTACTGTTGTTTTTGTTGAAATATCAGATATTGATGAAAAATCTAATGCAGATGTAACATTTTTATCTTTAACTACACTATCGCCTTTTAGAGTAATCGATTCTGTTACGTTTTCAATGAGATTTATATCTGTCGTCTTTGTCTCGCTATCAGATATTGTTGTTTTTGTATCCAAAATATCGGATACTGGTAAAACATCTGGTGTCGAAGTAACATTTTTATCTTTGACTACACTCTCACTTGGCAATTCAAATGCAGAAGTTATTGATTCTGTTACATTTTCAACTGTAAACATTATATCAAAAATAGTAGTTTTTTCACTCTCGATTGTTGGCTTTGTTTTAATTAATTTGTTCGTTGTAGTTGTTGTATTATCTATTAAAGGTAATATATCTGGTTTGATCTCAATGATAGGTTTGCTTTTATCTGTTGAAGTACTGTACTTTAAGGTTGATTTAGTTTCAATATCAAAGTATTCTGAAACATTCTTAACTTTCGAGAATTCCTCTGGTCTTTCATCAGCTAATGTATCAGGCGATGTTGAGTCAAACTTTGAAGTTTCATTGATTCGGTAATACCTAAAATATAAGTAAACAATTTATTATAAGAATTATATTAGTTTAGAAATTATACATGAAATAGATAGATCAACAATTTATTGCACCATTTATACAAAGTAGTAACAAAAAGTAAATACATAAATGAGCGCAAAGGCGGGCTTTTTTATTTTATTAAAAATTTGAGTGCGTTTGACCTCTATCTTGTCTGATGGGAAGCAAAGATGAGATCTAGGGTAAATGCATTTTTTTCCAGCCAACCTTTGGGTGAAAAGAGATAAAATATATTAAAATATAACTTGCTTACCCAACATAAGGACAAAATACTTCCAACATATCTCCAAACAACCTAAAAAAAGTTTATTAATTATAAAATATAAATATTTATTTTTTATTGTTCATTTTTATGTTAACTTAACTTTGTTCAAGTTAACTTACGAATCAATTTCCCTGCTTGTAGTGCCAATGGATGCTGTGAACTCATCTCCCTGAAATTTATAATCAAACAATTGAAAACAGCATTGTTATAATTTCAAAACTCTATTTATAATTACTACCTCAATTTTCTTTGGATCGCCAATCTTGAATCTGAAAAATATAAATAATAATATTATTCTATTTATTTAGTGAAAGTTAAGTATTGATTTCTATCGCAATACTAATTAAAGAATACTTTTCTCTTTGAAATTGAAAACTACTTAATGTTTATAATTTTTGCTCAAAATATTAAAAAGAAGATTACCCAGAACTTTCACATGCTTTGTCAAAATCCACAATTGTCAACGACCTGAAAATATCAAAACGAAATTAGAAAAAAAACATGTCAGAATTAACAAATTTATGTAAGACGTAATATTTACATATTTGCAATATTTACATACATAGTTAGGTAGTACTTTATTCAAAAATATCTGTCCAAATAAGTACCTCGCAACACTTCATTATTAAATGTTTATAAACTTACTATAAATCAATATATATTGTATGTATATTTTACAAGTGTGTAACGGCTAAAATAAAGAGTTTGGGATGAATAAAGAAATGAGAATGAGATGTCATAGGATGAATACGGCACAACACAGAAATATCTACTTTAATTATGTTTTATAATCATTTGTACATACCCGTTCACTAACACTGCTTTAAAAGAGCGTACTTCTCTAAAATGTATCACCTGAAAATAAATATATCTTCATCAGTAGTGGAAGTGGATTTACTAACAGGCTGAGTAGGATGGAGCCTAGGGCGTCAGATTCTAGGGGCGGCAAATTTGGCCTAATCTTATTAAAATATTTTACAGAAGTTAAAAATATTCATATGTTTTGAGAACGATTCAATACATAGAATATTTATATGACCGTTCGTTCGAAGATCATGCTATGTTAGATTGTTGGGATGAATGGAGAACTGCCATGAAGGATTCGGTACTGGAGGTAAAATTGTAAAAGTCCACCACTGACTTGTATCGATTTGATTAAATATAAGTAAGTACCACTATTACAAATGCATACTATATTCTATAGAGCTGGCGTCTTTTTTGCTCAGCGCATAAGCCTCGCAGTTCAGCGGGGTAATGCGGCGAGTATCCTGGGCACACTGCCTCGGTGCGGCGCGTTCGAGGAGATTTTTTATTTGTAAACGTAATAATAATATTGCTATGTGTGTGTCTTACTATATTCTTACTAATCTACGCAACAATATTAAAAATCAGCGACCAAAATTTAAAAAATAAAATATGCAAGCGTACTACCGACCTGCCTCTGCTTCGCACATGTATATATTATACATACCATAAACCACCCGAAAATATCTAAATCACAGTAGAAACCGTATCAAAATCAGTTGCGTACTTAAATATAAGCGGGAAGCGACTTTATTATTATTTAATGATTTAAAAATACTCACAATAACCAAAAATGAAATTACCGGAATCAACATTTTGCAGTGCGCCACACAACGTCACTCGTTAAAATTATCATAACATTTAAAAGTTGTTAATTATTAATTAAATAAACCACTCGTTTATGGTAAGCTTTATCAGCATTTTGCTATATACCTACAGACGTGCGATAATATTCTCTCAACTATTTAGATACGAGTATATGGGTATTAGGTGGATAGGTAGGTAACAATACATAGGAAACAATAGTGTAGTAGTTGATCTTTGGCCGATGGTTTCTTAAATGGAGAAGCAATGGCAAATCCTCTATTATACGGAAAAGTGTTCTTTGACCGTTGCCAAGAAATGAAAATTTATATTGGCAAATTGTTCTGAAAATTTGGCTTATGACACTGAAATACTTTAAAAAAAAGGCTATAGCGAAAAAGAAAAAAACGCATCTCCATACAAATTCAGTGATCACTGATCGACTTTGTACAGAAAGCCAAAATTTAATTTTCGTATTTCGGTAATAGTATTTTGAACAAAAATGTTCTTCAAAAAGTATTTCAGTGAAAGTAAAATTTCATATTTTGTCTCGACACACAATGAAAATTTGGCTGATATTCAAAAAGTTCACTTGAATAGGTTTAGAATATATTTTTGTAAATAAAACAATACTACCACAATTTTATAAATTTATTAAATTTATTACTTACTCGTAATGTTAAAATACCTAATATTTTAACAAAATTATAACTTGGTCAAGTGCATGATCGCTCCATTTACAAATATTTACAAGAATAGGCCCTTGATTCTACAAATTACAAATGTAGATGTCGTGCCTCAGTTGTGTCTCAGAGGCCAAAGAAATCGTAATAAAACATAGAAGTCTTACAGAGATCTTGTCACTTTATTTCAATTTCCTTGGATCTTGAGACAAAATTGAAACACGACATTTACGTTTGTAATTAGTGGAATCGATCCCAGATAGCTATTCTAATTGTTGGTAAATATATTTTTTAACTCTGTAGCAAAATTGAATTGTAGGTGTCTAATTTTAGTGACATAAGTAATGTGTAAATTTCAGGTATTGTCGGTAAATAGTTTTGGAAGAAAGTACATATCAGATGATAGGTACTTCATTCTAAAACTACGGGTATTTTTCGTAGAAAACTAAAAATATAGAGTAACAAATTAAGTAACATTATGTTTAGAGTGATTTACAATTCATAGTCTACATATATTGAAAACAAGGTAAATTTTTGATATCATCACACTGAAGCAATATTGTCGTTGGGATATGTTATTTTTAAAGCCTCTTCTTGACTTTTCATATAAAATGTATGTGTATGTCTATAAAATATAGGATACTTATAATGAAATATAGTGTTATCGAAAATACTAAGTAGACTTTCTACTTTAACATCACAGTCGTTAAGTACAATCCAAATATTAATATCAAATTCGTGAATAAAATAATTTAACGAAAACATTTTTTGAAAACTAATGCACTAAATAAATCACTAGGAATATTCACTAACTCAAGTAAAATACTAATGAAATATTTAAAATCTAATATTATAACTAAATAATATCTTAGACACTGATTTAGATTAGGCTAGACACCGCAAGTTTATTCGATAGTATGAAAACCGAGCGTGCCATTATTTTCTACCTACGATGACGTCACGCAGTCATTTTAGTTATGGGCGCAACATAAACGCGAATGAAGGCTGAGTAGCAAACGCGTGATTGTTTGTCCATTGGACATACGCAGGGTACGCTTGGACATACTGCTTGCGGCATCTAGAGTATATCAAAATCTGTGATCTTAGAGAATGAGTATTTTATGAGATTTATCAGGATCAAAATAAAAATAACCAAACAGGTCAATGTGCTATGTTAATACATTTTTAAAAGTAGTACTTATTGCATAAATGGTAAAAAGTTCCTTACACAGACTAAAAAATTAGATAAATTTAAATTCAAATCTTGTATAAACCACACCAATTAAAGTAATTGGTGGTCTTGTTTCCTGCATTGTTACCTTATGATGTAATTTACAATAATATTATTGTAAGCTCGAATATTTCCTATTTTTAGACAATAAAATCATGTATAGTCTTTCAGTATATCCTAAATTTTGTATAAAATTTTGCGACTATTTTAGTGATTTTTTTTTTTGTCTTAAGGCCTGCGTACACATATTATTGCAGCGTTCACATATCTTTTTCTGTTTGTAAATATCAGTTACAATATTTACATGGGTTGGAAGTAATTGTCAATTATTGACCTTAATAAATTGATGACCTTGTATTCAGAAATTGGAAAAGAAATTTGGAAAAAATATATAAGAAAGCTGACATTTACAGCGTTTTGCACAAAATAAATATATATAAGTACCAATAAAATTAAAATTATTATACGTCAGTGTATACAGTATCATCGCCTTGTGAAGAAAGGAGTTGTTTCTGAACATGTTTTTCGTCAGCTACATTTTCGTAGTCGGATTTCGTGTCGGCTTCGGCGTCTTTTTCTTCATCGTCGGGGTCAATGAACCCTCTTGTGAGTGTATTTGGAACGGTGTATACTACACTGCCGTACGCATTATCTGAAAAAAAAAAAAACATATTTTATTTGATTCAACCAAACCCAAAAATTAACAAATTTGAAGAATTTTGCTGGCAACAACTGGAGTGGGATGGCCCAGAAGAAGGTTGGCATAGACAAAAGGAAACCTATACCCAGCAATGGGTCACGAAAGGCTGTGGATGATGTTGATGAAACCCAAAAATAAAATAGCTGATAGGTATAGGCTGATAGGATTCCTAATCCATGTTTTTTATGTAGGTTTTTGTTGGAAATAAGTCATTAATGATTGATGACTATACGAGTATGTTCCTTGAAAACTTATGTAGTAGCAAAACATTGCTTCCGACCCGTGGTTCAACCGCTATACTCGAATCCAACTTAACTAAACAACTAAACAACGTATCGTATTGTACCACGGGTATGTAAAACTATCTGGTTCAACTGTTCTGTGTCCATCTATCTAAAAAAAAAGTTAATAACCTCAATATAATTAAGGAATAACATGAAATGAGCACAGTTTATTTGTTCTATCTTCATAAAGCTTACAAAGGTGCTTCACCTAATTATATAAAGATAACATAAACAATAGTACGATAAGATACTGAAAGACGTGAAGCAGTAAAGGCCAGGTATTTGTAGTAGGTGAGATTGGGGTCATCCTTTCTGTTTGTTTGTTACATCTTCACGCAAAAACGAAAAGGAAGAACTTGATGAAATTTCGGGATACTGCTTTATGTGAAAGACGACATCGCATAATAAAATACAAAAAAAAAATACATAATAAAATGAGATGATGCGACCTCCTCTTTTCTACCCAAGTTGCTGTGCCCGACAGGGTCCATAAATGTACTTTCATTTATATGTCACCATGTCAACTTTATGGATGCAATAAAATATTGAGTATTGAGCATTGTACGGTCGCTAGGAGCCTTGGTCTCGAACTTCTTCCTGCGACTGTAGATCCTCTGCAGCACTACCATCATCACCATCACCAGCAGCAGGATGATGGCTCCCGCGCGGGCGCAGTCGCGGACAGTAGCTAGTGTTTACTAGCACTATACTCACAGTGGCTAGGAGCCTTGGTCTCGAACTTCTTCCTGCGACTGTAGATCCTCTGCAGCACTACCATCATCACCATCAACAGCAGCAGGATGATGGCCGCGCGGGCGCAGTCGCGGGCAGTAGCTAGTAAACAATACTCACAGTCGCTAGGAGCCTTGGTCTCGAACTTCTTCCTGCGACTGTAGATCCTCTGCAGCACTACCATCATCACCATCACCAGCAGCAGGATGATGGCCGCGCGGGCGCAGTCGCGGGCAGTAGCTAGTAAACAATACTCACAGTCGCTAGGAGCCTTGGTCTCGAACTTCTTCCTGCGACTGTAGATCCTCTGCAGCACTACCATCATCACCATCACCAGCAGCAGGATGATGGCTCCCGCCACCACGAACGACAGCTCCATACCGGCTAGCCTGGAAGAAAACATTAACATATATCGTCAGTAGTGTATTATTAGGCATTCTAACTCACTTTCGGTCGTTCAGACTCGCATTGCTCGCCTGAACTCACTACAGTGATTTAGAATCCCTAATAATACACTTTCGGTATGTACCATGTACCTATCTCATAAAGTTTATGATATGTGAAAATCTTGTGTTGGATTTACATGTATGATACATAATAAGTAATAAGGTAGGTATAACAAACTCTTTAGACATTTCTGTCATGCGAACAGCTATTATGTCCAGGAAGGCAATTTAATGGGTGGTTTATGCAATCCTTCGAAAGGTAATTAATAGGAGATATAAAAAAAGCAAAACAGGCGCGCGCTTTTCGAGCCCTCCTCGAGGTTGAACTTTGGTCAGTTTCGATGGAGGAGCTCTCAAGCGCGCTTCCTGTTTTTTTTCAAGTTTTCAAATCTTTCAAATCTTTCAAATTTTCGAGTTTGCTTAGGAAAGAGAAAGAGGTCGCATTGGAAAGTCCCGTTGGGGGCAGGTCTCACCGACAGCAACATTCTCCCGCTCTGTTCGCTTTACAATGTAAACTGTGCCCCAAATGTGTCTTAACACCACAGATACAAAGCATCGCTACTAGGAGTCCCGACGATTATTGGTAAAACTTTGTATATATATTGTCTGAAGCAAAAAACTTTAACACCGCGATTCAGAAAAACAACTTTATAAACACAATTAAAAAACTTGATATCTAGTATGAAATATCATAAACGTAAGTCATGTATTGCCTTGCACCAAATGCATGAAATAAAATTGTACACGTGACCGAATTCGCTTCATAGTCACGTCATCGTGATTACTAAACATAAGTCGGCAAACATAGGTAGACATTTCATCATTTTACCGATGATGTAAAGAAAGAGGTTATTACATTAGTAAGTATGTTTGTATATTTAGGTATACAGTGGGGCAGAAATTAAATACTTTTGTGAATTTAAAGAAAATATAATAAAAGATGCAGACGATACAACGAGCGAGTGACGAATAAATCAGTACTATTGAACAGTATGGACAACGTTTTTCCCTGCCAATATTAAATAGCAATTCGCAGCTTGCACAGTTCTTCGCGGTAATGTAGGATGGCGTGTGGGTCGAGACAATGTTCATCTGTTCTATCATAACCAAATTTTTCAAATGAGGTATTGTTGGTAGCGTTTTGTCAATATGTATTTATTTATAATTGTAAGTAAGTAAAAATACTTACTTTATTGCACCTAAACAAAAGAATACATTCTGAAACCCAATATATATTACTTAATTAGTCGTCTTATGTGAAGGGAAAGCACCAAATCAAGAATTGTTGACCAGTTGGTATTTTATCTGTTTCCTTATCACTTCTAAACTATCTAATCATCAAATCAAAGGTAGGTATATCATAAGGATTTCAATAAATGTATTACGTGCGGAATCAGGTTTTTAAGTTTTTAAAATTTATGACTTGATATTATGTTGCTTGTGAGCGACTATACAATGATTCTTTTGAGATTAATAGCATATAGGTACCTAGATTATAAGGCTCCATGAATAGAGGCATTTTTAAGCCAACAACCTAACAATACATTTTCCAAGCAATTTTAAGACCCTCCTATCCAGTGGTCTCATTGCACTGGAAACTCCGTGGCTGATTTTGAGTTTCTGTCTATCCTACTAGAAAATAGACGTGAGAGTATGAATCCAAACTAATATTATAAATGTGAAAGTGAGTTTGTTTATTTGTTTTGTTTGTTTGTTACCTCATCACGCTTTATCTACTGACCCAATCTTCATGAAATTTTGCATACACATAGTTAGAAGTACGGAGAAGGACATAGGGTACCTTTCATCCCGGAAAAAAAAAACACTGTTCCCAGGGGAAATTCACGCGGGCGAAGCCGCGGGCAAAAGCTAGTAAATAATATTTGTTATAAATAATTAAATAACCTAAATAAAAGTATAGGTAAAGTATAATCTTATTCTCAATTTCACAATATGTAAGTCTAGCACACGCAACACTTTTCCAGGGCTGCTCAAAGCAGACACGTTTGCGGGCCGATATAATAAATTAATAAATAGGTTAGAGGACTGCTAAACAAAGAGTAAAAAACATCGATTAAGTACTTATTAACTTATAGTTTATAAAATTTCGTACTTAATTACACTTAGGTAAATTAGCTGTTTATTCACAAACACGGAATAATTGAAAACACACTTTCAATAAGCTAATTGGCTATCAATGGTTCATCACTCACTTAAAAATTTGGGATACGCTCCCAAAGGTATGAGTTTCATTAATATTTTAGTAATACATTTTTATAACGAAAATTACATATTTCTGCATGTTGCGGGCCGTACTTTGAACAACACTGCATTTTAGCAACACATGAATTATTGCCAAATTTAAAATTTGTAAGTAGGCAAATGATTTTAACAATTCAGCACTTAATTACACGTGGATAGCTATTGCTTATTTATAAAATGTTATAAGTAAATACTGAATATTCGTCACATAATACTTTTAGTATTAGAATTACTGCGTTTAGTAATCCATTAAAATCTGGTTACGTATCGAGTCCCTAACTAACTTAGTCACAAACGAGTAGAGCCCTGCTGCTGCAGCTCCTCCCTATCTCGGTCGCGAGTACATTTCGGATACGAACTCAAGTGATCCGTAGTGAGCTTTGTGTTCCTACCTGCTGCCCAGCTGCTGACAACTGTAGTGGTACGTGGTACCATTATTTACCTCCAACTTCAGCACTTGAGATTTTAAAATGTTCGTAAGTCTAAATTACCTATTCTTATTATTATTTTTATTGTTCACCTGTGTTTTAATATAATAAGATGGATAGGTATATATTTATTTGATTTGATTACCACTTAAAAAATGCTACTGCATTTTTCCTCCTAACATAATTTTACCGTAACTACAACAAGTCTCCCATGAACAATTAGTCTAGAATTATTTTTTTATTCTTACATCATTACAACCTTGCATTATCTTGGTTGTATCTTCAGACGCACCTCTTCGGAATCTGGACCCCCTTCCTACTTTATTATATAATATTAATAAAAAATAAAACATGTTACATATTTCAGGTCGGATTCTGAGAGCGGATTCACAAGCTCCATCTTATGTGAGCCAGTCAAGACCAAGCCGAGAAAACCAGCAGCAAAGCGCAAAGCAACTGCTATCGTATCTGAAGATCATACAAGGTAAATAATATATTTTTTACCCAATTGTACTAGATACAGTCAGCGACAAAATTAGCTTTACGCAGGAAATATTATTTCAATGTTGTGAGGTCTATATTTGAATTCTTATTTATATGCATCTACTTTTATCGCTCACTGTACTTACCTGTTATTTTAGTATTCTTATCTTATCATATGGATTATTAAGCCCTAGGGTCAACTTTTTTATTTGACTTTTGGATTTTTAAATTGTTGACTTGCTTGTATAATAACATTTTCTATACCTCTTGGAGATCGAAACAGCGACTTCCTGGTCGAAACACCGCGCTCTAGCCATTACAGCATCGAGTTAGTTTTTCTCCATAGTGAAAGTTTATTAATATTTTTCAGACAACTTATGAAGAAAGCGGCTACATCATTTGATATATTCAATCTGCAAGGAGAAGACGAAGTCGTCGTGAACAAGAAGAATCCACTGACATCGGTTTTATACAACCGAGTCGCAAACGGGCAGACTCGTCGGGTTGCTGACATCACGAGCGGCGAATTCTACGTTGAAGTGAAAGTCTTCAACGCAACTGATGTGGCCAGCGGCGGCGACGATTTGTGGAAGAAGTCGCTGCTTTGGCTGAAGCTTCGCACCGACAGTGATACACCATACTGGAGCAGCCTCCAAAAGTTCGTTAAGAATGCTCATAAGTTATTTGAAGACGAGGAACCTGTTTTTCTTTTCAAACAAATTAAATGCTAGGAATACTTAATAATTTTAACTATAATGTCCATATATAAAAAATAAAAAAATAGTTAAGAATAATGTACTTAGCACATTTCATTTATAGTGATAAAACTTCTAATATATATTATTATACCTAAATGATTTGATGTCTTCTTAGAGATTTAAGTTAAGTAAATTTATTGTGTTGTAGGTTATAAATTGACATCATAGTTTGAGTTTAAGTTCATTTATTCACTATGCCTTTTTGCTCAGCTTGTAGTATAGCTATAGGTAATAGACAATGGGTCGGTCACTTAAGAAGTAGGTTACATAAAAACAACGCAAAATGTAATGTAATAAGTATTGGCCCTGGAATTGAAAAAGTTTCTTCTGCTTTTCGAAGTCGTTTAGTTACATATAGAATTTCTCCCACAGCTGAACAGAAACACCTCTCGTTGACTGGTTTTTTTGATAGTATACGCGACCGCGTAAAAGCGTTATTGGACCAATCTCTTGTTACTCACACATGTGTAAAAGTAAACTTTGAATTATACTTATTATTTTTTATGGTGAAGAATGATACCCAAGAGATAAAGTCATTTGGGACGAAAAACTATATTTTACATTTTAACTATGACTTTGATTTTTATTCAGACGTTGTTGACATATTGATGAAAAAGATCAGTGAATTTCAACATCGCGATAGTGGGTGGTCATTACTGAGTAACGGTTATTTGGACATTAATATTAACAGGTTTCAACCACTACGAGCATCTAGTTTTATTGATTTGCCACCATACATAAAACGAAAAAAGCTTGCATTAATATTCGTAATAATGATCAGTTTTGTTTCTTTTGGTCTGTAACAGCGGCTCTTTATCCAGCTAGTAAAAATGTTGAGAGGGTTTCATCCTATCCCAATTTTCGCGATATTCTTAAAACAGGGAAAATGTCGGTTCCAGTAACATTTTCAGATATAGTCATTTTTGAAAAAATAATCCATTCATTAGAATTAATATATACGGTATAGAAAAGGGTAAAAATATTACGGGTCCTTTGTATAAATCAAAAATTCGGAAAAGAAAACAGGAAAACAATTAATTTATTATTAATAGAACAAAATGATTCCTCCCATTACTGTCTCGTTAAAGATATGTCTCGTTTAGTAAGAAACCAAATAACTAAACATCATGGGAAATTATTTTTTTGTGATGACTGTCTTCTATTTTTTAGATCAAATCAGGAAATCGATAGCCACGTGTGCGCTGGTGTTGTCACACAATTGCCTCAAAAAGGAGCAGTAATTGAATTTAAAAATTACGATCGTAAACAAAATGTACCATATGTAATATATGCAGATTTTGAATCGATGTTAGTACCTGTACAAGGGTGTGATGCGGATCCCAATACCGCTAACACGGTAAACCGTCAGTTACATATTCCTATTGCATTCGCTTATCATATCGTTTGTTCATTTGATGGTAAGAACAATCGAATAATTTCATACCGTGGGACAGATTGCGTTGATAAATTTGTTAGTTGTCTCTATCGCGACGTTCAATCAATAAGTAAAACACTTAATAAAAATGTTCCCATTGTGTTTACTGAGACCGCTGCTAAAGAATTTGAATCTTCTACACATTGTCACATTTGTAACTTTTTATTGTTTAATGATAAAGTAAGAGATCATTGTCATATGACCGGAAAATACCGCGGTGCTGCGCACAGTTATTGTAACCTTCAATACAAACAACCTAAATTCATTCCTATTTTCTTTCACAATCTTTCGGGTTACGATTGCCATCTTTTTATAAAAAAATTAGGAGAAGCACCCGGAGCTCTCAAAGTCATTGCAAAAAATAAAAGAGAATTATGTTTCGTTTACCAAATTTGTACAAGTGTCAGGAAACGAATGCATACAAATACGATTTGTAGATTCGTTTAAATTTTTAGCTACAAGTTTAGACAAATTAACAAAAACTATGAAACCTAACCAGTTCATTAATTTGAGGAACTATTTTCCTGACCAAAATAAATTCAAATTACTAATGCGTAAGGGAGTATACCCATATGCCTATATGACAGACTTAAAACGATATGATGAAATGTCTCTTCCGAGTAAAGACTGTTTTTTTAACTCATTAAACAATGAAAAAATATCCGATGACGATTATTATCATGCGCAATCAATGTGGTCCGAGTTTAAAATTAAAAATTTGGGTGATTATACAGATCTTTATCTTAAATCTGACGTGCTATTGTTGTCGGATGTTTTTGAAAATTTTAGAAACACTTCCAAACAACATTATCAACTCGATCCAGCATTTTATTTAACTGCTCCAAGTTTATCGTTTGATGCAATGTTATTAAAGACCGGTATCCAACTCGAACTAATAGATGAACTAGCTATTATAAGAATGATACAAGCTGGAATTCGAGGTGGTATTTGTATGTGTTCGCGTCGTTATGCAAAGAGCAATAATAAATATTTATCTAACTATGATCCACAAAAAGAAAACGTGTTTATATCATATGTAGACTGTAACAATTTATATGGTTACGCTATGTGTCAAACTCTACCCTTATCTCATTTTCGCTTTCTAAACGAAAATGAAATAAATAAATTGGATATCACCAATATAAGAGATGATGCTGACTATGGATTTATTTTAGAGGTCGATTTGATTTATCCCGACTATTTACACTCTACGCATAACGATCTACCATTTTGCCCTGAAAAATGCGTTCCGCCTGGAGGAAAAATTGCAAAACTAGTTCCTAATTTATATGATAAATATCACTATGTAATACATTATGTACATTTAAAAAATTGTTTAAAACATGGCCTGCTTTTAAAAAAAGTGCATCGTGTTATCAGCTTCAAACAAAGTGCATATCTAAAAAATACATTGACCTAAATACTGAACTGAGGCAAAAAGCACGATCACCATTTGAACAAGATTTTTTAAACTATTAAACAATAGTATTTTTGGAAAAACTCTTGAAAATAATGAACATAGAGTAAATATTCAATTAGTGAATCAATGGAGTGATAATCAAAACAAAACCAAGAAAAAGACATGTGCAGAATCGTTAATTGCTAGACCAAACTTTCATAGTGCTTCCATATTTTCAGAAAACTTAGTAGCAATACAAATGAATCCAGAAAAAATTATACTAGATAAACCCATTTACATAGGTTTTGCGGTGTTAGAGCTGTCAAAATGTCACATGTATGATTTTCATTACTCAGTGATTCAACCATATTATCAACATAGAGTTAAATTGTGCTATACAGATACGGATAGCTTTATATATGAGATACACACTAAAGATTTTTATGACGACCTCGAGAAATATTTTTTGTCTTATTTTGATACTAGTAATTATGACCTCAATAATCAATTCAACTTACCTCTTTTGAATAACAAGATACCGGGTTTATTCAAAGACGAAATGGGTGGAAAAATAATAACTGAATTTGTAGGTTTACGACCAAAATTATATTGTGTTGAATCAACAGGATCTACGATCAAAAAGGCAAAAGGGGTAAAAAAATGTGTAGTACATGATATACATAAATCGGATTATAAAAAAACTTTATTCACGGGTGATATCATACGGAGAAAACAAGAGCTATTTAAGTCACTTAAACATGAAATATTTACACAGAGGGTTAATAAAGTTGTTTTATCATCTAATGACGATAAACGGTTAGTATCACATGATTGTATTTCAACTAGGGCTTGGGGTAATCGCTCGATATTATTTGGTGATTAATTAAATACTTTTTGCGTGAGTAAAATTATGTTAATAATAAGTGGTAATAGTAGTAAGATTTCGATATTTTCATGTCATCCAATCATAATTAATATTTATAGTTTTAAAGATTTATACATACATGTCGTATATATATGTCATCATAAAGATTTTTATTGTATAGTTACAACAATTATGTAGTTTTAGTTAATAAAATTTAATTATATGAAAATATTACATTTTTAAACTAAATTCACGTTGTTTAATTCAATCGATGTAAGCAAAAAGTAACATGCATCGCATATTGCATCACGCTCAAACGAACGTCCATTTTTGTCATTGCAGTCACTGACCCTTTACGTGTGCGCACCATCGTTGTGTTGTGTGATAGTCATCATTATTTAATTGAACAAAAATGTAAGTATCTACCTACTGAGTATAAAGAGTACTACTATGTATTATTCCTTTCAGAAGAATACAAAAAGATTTAGTTGTAAAATAGCATTAACTAATCAGTTTTTTTTTTCTAGTAAATGGATCCTTCAGACATGTGGTTTCAAAACGCGCAACGACTCGATGACTTCAGTGACAACGAAGTTGAGGAAGTCCCTAATGTCGCCGCGGCTGCACAGGATCAGGCAAGGGAAAAGGCCAAAAGAAAATGTCCAGCGCCGCGAAAGAAGCAAGTGACAAAGTTACCACCATTGGTGCCTGCTTCATATGTGAAAACGAAGGCAAATAGAAGAGCGTATCGACTTATCAAAATAGAGATTTTGGATCTACTGCCTCCAGAAACGTTGGATAGTGACAATACTCTTGTTAGTGCTCAGTACATAGTGAGTGATGTTGTGGACGAAATTTTAACTATGACTGAAAACATAGTTCACAAAATTTGCAAAAACATAATGTAATGAAAATACATATGTATAAATTTAATAGTAAGTTGTTTAAAATTATGTTATTTTTTTATTTTTTAATATATTAAATCTTTATGTGTTTTAGTAAGTATGTAAATTAATTTTTATTCTGTACTTTTACTATGTATTACTTGTAATTGTAAGTATAATTTCATTCTTAAAGTAGTTTTTCACTTTTAACATAACGCATAGCTTAAGAATTTTTAAAATGTATCTAATGATCAGTGCGAGCATAAAAGTATTTATAGTATTTGATATGAAATGTATACGAACTTTTGTCAGTCGTATTAAGGCTTCGGTATAAACCCCTGCTTAATTTGTTTTAAATTGTTCAAGATAAGATTTATGTTATATTCTATACAAATAGAATATAACATGTACGTTATTGTTGATGTTGAAGGCTTCAAGAATGAAAAAATCAATTCATACCTAAAGAAATAGCAATTTTATCAAAACGGAAAGTGATGGTACTACTTGTAAAGCCCCCATACCCGTTCTATAAGTTAAAAGAAAAGGAACGTTTACGTGTTGAATGGATTGAAAGACATAGAGATTTTTTCTGGAATCAAGGTTTTGTGCCATACAGAAATTATAAAAATTGTATAAAGGATTTCTTAAAAAATAAGAATATATTAGCTAAGGGTACAGAAAAAGTGGTATGGTTGAAAAATATGTTAAACACTAGCAATGTGTATGATTTAGAAGACCTTGGCTGCCCTCATTTTGAAATATTGTATGATGTTTATTGTTCGCACATTCAATCTTGTATTTATCACAATGATATGTGTGCTTATAAAAATGTATATTGTTTATATCAATGGTGTAAAGAAAATTATAATAAAACCAAAATAAATGTTTAATATATTATAATTACGGTGTTTTATTTCTAAATAGTGTTTGCAAATAATAGTGAACCTATAATTTACATGTATAATTCTATCCTAATCCAAACTAATATTATAAATTAATGTGAAAGTGAATTTGTTTGTCTTCACACTTTATCTACTGAACCAATCTTTCTGAAATTTTGCATAAGTACACACAGTTAGAAGTACTGAGAACGACATAGGGTACTTTTCATCCGGGAAAAAGCACTGTTCCCGTGGGAAATTCAGGCGGGCGAAGCCGCGGGCGAAACCTAGTAAAATATAGAATCGTTTTTGATTATGTTTTTTTAGTATATTCTTCAGGTATTTTATTTTACATTATAATTTATAATAAATGTGTAGAAAAATCATAAATTTTATTTATAACTTCTGTTCATATACCTATTCAAACACGTTGAATGTACACGTGATGATGCACGTGAAGTAAAATAATATGCTTAATTCAGGTCAACTCGGAAACATGTTGCAACAAATCATGACCATGAATTGCGGACAGTTGAAAATCTGATTATGGTAAGGATATGAATAAATAAAAGAAAATACATTATATTTGATTTGATAATATTTATTTCAAAGTATTTTCGATATACCATTTCTTTATACAAACAACATTTTTTAGTGCACAATAGTTTTTATGGCTTAAACAATTTAATTTACCATCATTTTTACAATACATTTTATATAAAATGGCAAAACTAGGACTTCCTTGGTCCTCTATGTCTATTAAAATACAATTATCACATAGTTCCTTTATCCATTTTTGTTTCTCGAGACCTTTCATTATAATTGTTTTGTTTTGCATTAATGGAGTAATAATTCTTTTAAATTCTCTAGAGTCAATATGACCTTCACTCCAAGTGATTCCTCTCTGTCGCTCAAGGTACCTAACGGTCTTCTTTTCTTCCGTAGATAATGTAGTATATGCATATGGAGGTTTAATTAAAAAACTTGAGTGAACTCCTCAGTAGATAATGCAAACTCTTTGATTATAAATTTATTATAGCAATCTTTGAAGCCTTGAACATCAACAAAAATAATTGAATTCATGATATTTTACGTACAATGTTGCTCAGAGGTCTATATTCAACTATACAATCATTCAGAATTAGACAATAAGCTGTTGTCTGATCAGGTATATCTTTATCACACTCTAGTTCAAGGCGAATATTGATGACCGGACCTGATTTAATATTATCGTTCTGTCTTGAGCAATCAATCACGAATAATGGCGCAAAATTTTTAAACTCTTGAGCAGTCAACAAGGAGTTGCATGGGCGGTTATAATAAGACTGCTGAAAGTTTACATATTGCTCGTATATTAACGCATAGTTATGATTTGCAAAGTTGGTATTGTAACTTTCGTATGGGTAATATGTAGAGTTTAAAAAAACTTTAACATCTCGAATATTGCAGTGATCGAACCGAGACATATCGTTTATCCCATTGTTTTTCGGTTTGTTTGTAACCCTAAAATAACTGAACAGCACCGCACTCGTTAGATCCCCCAAATGGCGCTGTTCATGCGATGTGAAGAGACGCGTTGATGAGCAGTGGACTGAAGGGTGGGGGGATTCTTGACATAGGACTGTATAGGCTTGAGTTTCAAGATAACGCTAAGAAACAGGATAGTAAAAATAAAACACTTTTCTTCATAAAAACCAGCAAGGCGACGTGGAGAGAGAGGGAGCCAGGCACTACTGGGCAGGGATTTCTTCCAGGGCTTCTTTCTTCCTTATATTTCTTGATTTGCACTGTAACCCGCGATCGAACGAACTGGCGCGGCCTTGTAATGTTCGCGCTTTTATACAATTGCCTGGCAGTACCTCGTCCCGCGCTCCCCCGCGCACCTCTAAACTTTATTTCTTGAAAAACATACTTAAAACTAATATTTACATCATAAAACTTATACTAATAGTTAGGTCTTACTCTAGGCTACCTATTTACAGTATTTTTCAAGTGCTAGGAACGCTAGTTTTCCTGGGAAATGCGTTGGAAAATCCCCACTATAAATATACACGGGTAGGCGTGGTTCCCCCGCACCCCAGCCCGGGAGGGGTCATTTAAATACTCGGACACAAGGTGTCGCATTTCTCAGTCTGTGTCTAGCGTTCCTAGTGTTTACTTATCCTAAAAATCTATGTGTATGACCTAGTAAGACCTAAAACTATGTGAAAAAGTAAGTATGTGAACTTAAATGTGTTTGTGTAAAAATATGCAAACCTCAACATTAGTACTTTGACATGAAACCTAAGTATTTCTATCATGTCTTATTCTTTATAAATGAAACAACAAAAATATCAATCTTTATTCAGTAAATAGAGGCTTACATACACATATATACAAACATAAAACAAAATACGAAAATTTAAAGATACAAAACGTATTTCACGCATAACTATCATCTACTCATTGATTCGTAAAGTTTTTATAAGAGATAATACTAACACTACACTGTTATCACTTATTGTCTTATCACTTATTTTGCACTGATTATTTACACATAATTTAAAGTCACTAATTGTCTGTTTATTTCACTGTCGTCGTGAACACTTCTCCCGCCGTCGCCGGAGGCGATACCCCTGGTATCACGACGATTTTCCTCGTTGGCCTCTGGAGTACGTTGCCGCTGCTCAGCTGGATGTCCACGATGCGAACCTCGCCGTCCGCACCCGGGTAGACTCGTACTATTTTGCCTCGTGGCCACGTGTTCCATGGCAGGTTGGGGTCGCAGATGAGGGCGTAGTCTCCGACCTTCGGTGGAACATCAGCGTTGTGGGGCTCCCGCCGGCTTTGGAGTATAGGCAGGTACTCCCGGACCCACCGGCGCCAGAAGACGTCTGCTAGTGCTTGTGCGCGCCTCCAGTGCTGCTTGGCTGTCAGGTCCCCCATGGTGAAGTGCCCAGGCGGTGGTACGTGGCAGTTTGGACCGATGAGGATGTGGTTGGGTGTCAACGCCTCGGGCTCATCCGGCGTCACGGCGACATGTGTGAGTGGCCGCGAATTGACCGTGTTTTCGACTTCTATGAGCAGTGTGGCCAAGGTCTCGTCCGAAGGGCATCTCTCGTGCAGTGTTGTCTGAGGGCAGAAGTCAAAGAATTGACGGCTCGTACCATACGCTCCCACGCTCCACCCATGAAAGGAGCGGCGGGGCATATGTACCTCCAGGTGATGTGACGCGCCGTGACCTCGTGCTGTAGCCCGTCGAGCGCTGCTTCTGCTAGCTCCTTGTCGGCTGCCTTGAAACACGTTGCATTGTCACTCCATATCTCCTTGGGACACCCTCTTCTGGCGATGAAGCGTCGAAGTGCCGATATAGCTGAGTCAGCACTTAGCGAGTGAGCGATTTCGATGTGGATCGCCCGCGACGTCATACACGTGAATAGCGCGCCGTATCTCTTCTCTCGGTGTCTTGCCACGGTGACTTCTATGGGGCCGAAGTAGTCGAGGCCCGTGTATGTGAAGGGCCGCGCGTGATGGGCTAGACGCGCAGCTGGTAGGTCCCCGGTGACCGGACACGTCGGCTTCGCTCTTGTGAATTTGCATGGGATGCATGATTTGATGACGTCGCGCACTGTAGGTCTTATTTTCAGGACCCATGCCCGCTGACGTAGCTCGTTGACAACCATTTCGACGCCGCCGTGGTGTAACTTCTCATGTACATGCCTTATGTACAGGCGTGTGTAGTAATGACGCCCGTCTAAAACGGCCGGATTCACTTGTTCTTCTTGTACGCCGCTCGCCGCCGCTACTCTGCCGCGTAGTCGCAATATTCCCTCTGCGTCGACATAAGTGGCGAGTGTTGCTAGTCGGTCGCCGCTCGTTGGCTTCATATTCTTCTCCATACGTTGTATTTCCTTATGAAAGCTATCTTGTTGGCTTGTTTTCACCCATAGCTTTTCGGCTTGAATAAGTAGGTCGGCCGGTAACTCGACGTAGCTAACTGGTGGCGGGGGAGGCGCGGGGGCTCGTTGTGACGGTGCGTTTTTCTTGTTTATTTTTGACCAGCTGGGGTCAATGTCCTTGTCTTTCTTTGTGCGTTTTCTTGTAGCGTGTGTCGACTCGATTTTTCTTTTCTTCAATTTTCTTATAAACTGCAACACGCGAGCTGTAGTGCGTATGAGTCTTGTCCATTTTGAGAACTTTTCGATGCGTGGGAGATGAGGATGTCTTCTTTCTTCATTCTTCAGCTCTTCTATATGACATTTTTCTGGTTTTCTTTCTTCATCTGCCTCTTGAGGGATTTCTTTTTTCGTCCCTTGTTGGAAGTCTTCTGCATTTCTGTTCTTTATATACAACGCCGTAAATGGTGATGACGTTGCACCGAAGATAACCGATGTCATCCTGTACTCGTCCGGTCGTCCCTCCCGCCGGTTGCCTCTCCACAGGAATCTGAGCGTGTCGCGATCTTCTTCTCGTACTTTGATTTGCATAAACATTTCCTTCAAATCGGCGGACACGGCGTGCGGATGTTGGCGAAATCTCATGATGACCCCCGGCAGTGATTGGAGAAGGTCAGGCCCGGAGAGCAGTAGGTCGTTTAGACTGATACCGGCGTATCTTGCGGCTGCGTCGTGTACGAGGCGCGGAGGTTTGTGTGGCTTCGCTGCGTTGACTACTGGAAAGTGTGGTAAGTACCACGTACGATGTAGCGGGGGTGGGGATGACGCGCACTCAGCGTAACCCGACTTCAGCAAGTTGTTTATTCTTTCTTCATATTTTTCTTCAAATCTTCATCGCGATCTAATTTCTTTTCTAGCGAGTGAAGTCTTCTTTCGGCTTGCGTGAAGTTGTTAGGTATAGCGAAGTTCTCGTCCTTCCACGGTAGAGCGGTCTCGAATCTCCCGTCTGGCAAACGTCGGCTTTTTTCTTGTAGGGTGACGAGGGCTTTTTCTTCTGGATCTTCTCTTGGCTTCCTGGGCTCGATGCATAGTGACTCGAGCTTGAAGTGGTTCTTGATCATCTCTTCCATGTCCTCGTTGTTCTTTTTAACTTGTATGTTCCCACAAAAGGCGACGGTACCAGTGAGAGAGCTCTGGCACCCGTGGAGTACCCAACCCAGCTGTGTGTAGGACGCGACGGGCTGATTCTTCTTCCCCGCTCGCAGTCTTCGTGTGACAATAAGGTCGATATTGTCTTGTCCCAGTAGTATCTTCGGTGAGGCGCGTTCGTACACGATTTCTTCCATAATATCTTCTAGGTGTGTGCAATCTTCCATATCTTCTTCTTTTTTGACTGACTCGGTCGCAAAGTCCAACCTGTTGACTGTGCGTGCGGCTTCTATGTTGTACTCTTCTGACGCGAATTTTCCCCGAATTTTCATGCTGACTGACTTACTTTTTTCGTGTCGCATTTCGCTGCTGATGCCTTGTAGCCACATACTTGTTTTAGGGCCGTCGGCGCCGATGACATCTGCTATGGAGGCGTCGACGAGCGTCACTGTGCTGCCTTCGTCGCATAACGCGTACGTTTCGATGCTTGATAGCGGCCCGCTGAGTACCACCGGAATAATTTTCAAATAGGCGCGACGACTTGACTTATGGCACGCCGCGGTAGTGATCTCCTTTGTTGACGTCACAGCTTCGTGATGTTGTTGCGGTGCCGGCTCGCGTCGATCATGGTGTAACAGCTTGTGGTGTCGCATGTTGCAGCCCTGTTTTCCACACGGTGCGGCTTTGCAGTTGAATCTTCTGTGCTTGCTTTTCAGACAGCGAAAACATATATGATTTTTCTTTGCGATTTCCCATCTGTCGTTGACCGTAGCCCCCAGGAATAATTCACACTCGGTGAGCTTGTGCTGCTTCTTGCACGTCGGACAATGGGTGTAGTCAGCTTCTTCTTTGTTGACGGTGAAAGTGCGTTCTTTCTTGAAGTTTCTTCTCTCTTGAAAACTTCTTTCTTCTTTTATTATTTCCGGCAGGGCGTAAGCACCACACTTGTCGGCCTCTTCGTTGAGAAATATTGATAATTTCTTGATATCCGGCGTCTCTTCTTTTTTGAGGCGGCGAAGTCGTACCACTTGTTACGTAGAATAGGCGTTAATTTTTCAACCACGACGCGCGCCAACTCCGGATTGTACAGGTAATGTGGCTTCTTAAGTGCTTCAATAGTACCCACGATGTTACTCACGCTGCCGGCAAAAATACATAGGTCCCGCGGGTTATCTGTTAACTTGTGTAGGGACTTCATTTTTTCTATTTCGGCGTGGATGAGTGCTTCTGGTCTTCCAAATCTTCGTTCCAGAGCGTCCAGCACCGACTTGGGGTCGGGTTGACTGAGCAGTAGACACCCGACGGCTTCTTTTGCGGGGCCTCGCAGACTCTTCCTTATGCGTGCGAGGTTCTCCGTCGACGTAAAATAACCACTTGAACTTTCGTAGGCGGCCCGGAATCCTAGCCACTCGTTACTGCTGCCGTTGAAAAATGGAAGTTCTTGTAGGTACTTCGGTGGTTCCCGGTTGCTACGCGCGGCGTTGAGCAGCGTAGCGGCCAAGGTTGCAACATCCACGACTGGCTGAGGTTGGAGAGTTTTCCTTTGACATTCTTCTGTCTCCCTTCTTGCCTCTTCCGTCTTGTCGTGTCTCTTAATATCTCCTGTGTGCTGCACTTCTTCCTCGGCGTCTTCTTTTTTCTCCCCGGGCGGCGGCTGTGCAGTATCATTTTCCTTGAGCGGTGTCCTCTTTATCCATTCTTGTATCCGGACCGATTCCAATTCTTCTTCTCGTTCTTCCTCGACAGATTCGTCATCTTCTTCTTCGATCTGGAGGCGTTGTAGGCGTAGCTTCTGGAGCTCTTCTTCCGCCTGCACTTTCTTCAATTTCAGCTCGGCCATCCTCTCTTTGGCCTCCAACTCCGCGAGGAGTCTCTTGCGGGAGGCCGCCGATCGGACGGACCGAGTGTCGCCAGGCCTGAGTGTGCCTGACCTCGCTGAGCCTTCTTGACGGTCACGTACGCTTCTTTCTTCGGTAGTGATGTCTGCAGACGACTCTTCGTGGGGCGAGGTGCGGCCGGCAGCCGCGGACGACAGAAACGCTTCTAATACGGGGGCGGGCGGACGACATTCGCCGACGCCCCTGACGTTCGTTGAGTACGGTCGATCGGGGTTCCCTGGGTAGTGCCTGGGTCTGGCCTCTCATCTCCTTGCTGGCTACGTGTGACGACCATCTTGATATTTCCTGCGCTGCTTCGTAGCTCTTGAAACTTGTGGACTTGACTGGCGTAGATCCAGCGAAGAAGGACCAGATGAACAGCACCGCACTCGTTAGATCCCCCAAATGGCGCTGTTCATGCGACGTGAAGAGACGCGTTGATGAGCAGTGGACTGAAGGGTTGGGGGATTCTTGACATAGGACTGTATAGGCTTGAGTTTCAAGATAACGCTAAGAAACAGGATAGTAAAAATAAAACACTTTTCTTCATAAAAACCAGCAAGGCGACGTGGAGAGAGAGGAGCCAGGCACTACTGGGCAGGGATTTCTTCCAGGGCTTCTTTCTTCCTTATATTTCTTGATTTGCACTGTAACCCGCGATCGAACGAACTGGCGCGGCCTTGTAATGTTCGCGCTTTTATACAATTGCCTGGCAGTACCTCGTCCCGCGCTCCCCCGCGCACCTCTAAACTTTATTTCTTGAAAAACATACTTAAAACTAATATTTACATCATAAAACTTATACTAATAGTTAGGTCTTACTCTAGGCTACCTATTTACAGTATTTTCCAAGTGCTAGGAACGCTAGTTTTCCTGGGAAATGCGTTGGAAAATCCCCACTATAAATATACACGGGTAGGCGTGGTTCCCCCGCACCCCAGCCCGGGAGGGGTCATTTAAATACTCGGACACAAGGTGTCGCATTTCTCAGTCTGTGTCTAGCGTTCCTAGTGTTTACTTATCCTAAAAATCTATGTGTATGACCTAGTAAGACCTAAAACTATGTGAAAAAGTAAGTATGTGAACTTAAATGTGTTTGTGTAAAAATATGCAAACCTCAACATTAGTACTTTGACATGAAACCTAAGTATTTCTATCATGTCTTATTCTTTATAAATGAAACAACAAAAATATCAATCTTTATTCAGTAAATAGAGGCTTACATACACATATATACAAACATAAAACAAAATACGAAAATTTAAAGATACAAAACGTATTTCACGCATAACTATCATCTACTCATTGATTCGTAAAGTTTTTATAAGAGATAATACTAACACTACACTGTTATCACTTATTGTCTTATCACTTATTTTGCACTGATTATTTACACATAATTTAAAGTCACTAATTGTCTGTTTATTTCACTGTCGTCGTGAACAATAACATACCTAGGTTTTTCAATTTGTGATGAAGTTTTTATTGACCAGGTGTGTTTTGTAGTCCTTGGTAATAAAGGGTACTCATAAAGATCCCAGTTTCTAAACACTAATTGAATGGGTCGGTCTTTTTCGAGTATTTTAAGTAAATTAATTCTTTCTCTATCTGATACTTTAACATGAGGCACACGCCATACAATCTTTTTTATATCGATACTTTCAACCTCTTCGCCAGTGTTTAGCTTTAGAGCATTCAGATTAGTATTACTTCGTAACAAAATAAGCTCATGTTTGCAATTGACAATAATTTTTTTATAATCTTCAGCAAAGCCTAGTATGTTGCTGAGAGGTACTGACGCAGCAAAATGACCTCCAATTTCATTTTTAGTTCCGTGTATATCCCAACCCCACACTTTGGATACCTTGGCTTCAGCCTCGTTCATAGATACCAGTGCTTTCATAGTAGTAGTTACGCCAGCATTCTTTACTTTGTCTATTTCAACACCATTTAATTCATATCTTATATCTTGAAATAGGAATAGAAGAGGGTTGTTTGTAAACTGTACTACTGGAACTGCTTCCCTCTTCTCACCTTTGATAACATTTACTACGGCTTCAACATACAAGGTACTTGCGCATGGAAGCACATATAAATCTTGTTGGTTTATAGGTATCCGAATTTCATCATTTCTATTGAAAGTAGTTATGTACGGCTTATACGAATGAGTTTCTACACCGTCTATGGAGTTGTCATAAACTGGTGGGTTAGTTATACTTAAAATACTCATTTTAGCAACCCAATAGATTTGAGAAAATTTATATTGACAGTTGTTAATTTCTTTTTTTATTACAAGTATGTGTGTTCTTCTTGATCGCTTGAGTGGTACTAGTCTTTTGACTAGATGAAGTTGTATATTTATTGTACTCGATCATATTTTCTTCAAATGTAAGTACAATTGTACTTCCTCTCCTCGAAAATTGATTAAATTATTTTTTATGTCCAATATTCTGATATTTATACTATTTAATATACTTCTTTTAACTGGAAAATATATGGTATTTTTTGGAATTTCTGTTATTCTGTAGCCTGGAGGGACATTCAAAGCAAATTCGTGAATTATATGAGTTGATTTTCCATTAATGTAAGAGCCTCCAGTAATATCACATTCAACCCGCAGCACGGTTGTAGGTAGAATGTTCACTGGTAGTGAGGACTTGTACCATATATCCCTCATTAGGAAAGTTCTACCGTAACCAAGTAAAGGTCCAATCGAATTTGGTTTTTCGAAATGAATATCTTTCGAACAGAATATCGATAGCCTCAACGTGTTATTGTTGCATAATAACTTGAAAACACAATTGTTTACCTTTGATTGTAAAAATTCGCTGATGTCTTGGAGTTCATAAGCTCCCTCAGGAATTTCAACAACTTCATCAATGCCATAATAAAATTTATTATTAGTATTGGTAATATTTGGTATAGAATTAAATGTAGAGAAGTGTAAAAGAGAGCACTCATATTGCCCATCAAGTTCTAATGGAGGGGAATAGTTTGTTGTTAGCACTGAACTGTTTCCAGTTATGGACAGAGTGAAAGACATTATAGAAATGATGTTTTATTGAACAGTAATAATAATTATATACAACACTAACTCCAAAAGTCTTGCAAAAATTTTAAACACAAATGACCGCAATTTACAGTATCAAAGTTTTGAAATCTCGTATAGTTATAATTTATATCACTTACATTCAAATATTTCACCAATTCATTGGGTGGTCTTAAATTACCAAAACTATCAAAGTATTCACAATAATTATTTATTTTTGCAAAGGCTACCCAGTGAGTTCCATTATTATTATAGCTGTCTAAATTCAATATACCACACTCTACGGGGTTTGGTTTACGTGGTAATCTATTTCTCATATACACACCTCGAAAGTATGGAATATTTTTAGCATATTTAATAATATCAATATTTGTAAGAGCACGCTTGGGTAGCCTACTTATTAGTTTTTTGTAGATTTAAAAAATAACCCGCTTCCTTTTTTATACGGCTTTAGATAAAATCCTTTACCTATCGCAATGGACTCCATGGCTTTGTTATGTCGTTCAGATTCTTGTAAATTCTGTCGAGCAGTTTTAAAATCATTTATAGTTTTAGCTATACCAGCGGCACCTCCTGCTAAAGCACCTAGCGCTGATAAACCCGCAAAAATTGGTATCAAAGGCAAAATCCCTCCTGTTTTAGGGATTGGTATTATTCTTGGTAAACGAACGTGACATGTCTTAGGAAACATTTTTTTTGCTGCCTCATAAGCATATACTATAGCAGATTTGTTATCCTTTGATTTTAGTTTCTTTATTTGTGAACGTATTTTTGAAACAATGGTTTTAAATTTTTTTATCCCTGCACCTGATTTTAATTTTGCTTTCATAACTTTATTAACTATCCACGATGCCAATTTCTCTCCTTTGCCAGCGTCTTTGGAATGTAATCGCTTCTTTGCCATTTTCATCAGTTGAAGATCTGCTTTATGGCGAACGGAGAGGCTTGGATCGTTGTACGCAATATCGTGGTATTTACAAGCTTCGTCTAATTTGTTAATACCTTTATCACCTCTCAATAACCTTTCTTGTAACCTAGTGCCTGGTCCGCAATAATTGTATCCTGGTAAGTGAAGCTCAAACGGGATATTGTTTATCAAATTATTGACAAGTCCACCTCCTTTCATTTCTTGTTATATAATGAGCAAAATGTAAGATATTAACAGTTATATGTATTATGATACAATAGAATTTTTATCTATCCAACTATTTTCTTCGTCAGGAAGTCCTAACCATTTGACAAACAATTTAGTTCCTTTTTTCCTTATAATTTTTTCAATTAAGTATATATTCGGATACTTAGTTTTTTGTAACTCTTCTTGATAGAATGAACCCAAGATATTTTGTTTATGTTGATCTTGTATTAAATATGTAACTGGTTTAGTATTATTAACCGTTTTAATTGTGAAAATTTCTGTAGACCAATTAGGTGTAAAACCTTTTGCAAAACTACTCTTATATTTACTTATTCTAACGTGGTCACCTATTTTGAATTTATTTTTGAACAATTTACATCGTTTCTCGTGGAATTTTTCAATGTTTTTTTTTACAAGGATTTCATTACTTGTATCTATGTCTACTGGTTTAAACTTAGTAACGCTATGTTTTTGATTGTTATACGAAAATAAAACGTCATTTAAAGTTTTTCCTATCCATTTATAGTTACCGTTGTAACTAAAACATTTATATAATTTAATCTTCAATGTTTTGATTAGTCTTTCTACAATAGAAGCTTTTTTTGTAGAAAACGATGAATAGTGATTAATCTTCATTAACTTCGTATGTTCTTTGAACACATCGTTGTAAAACTCAGTGCCTCTGTCAGTCTGTAGGTTTTTAGGGCTACGTCCACTCTCCCTTATAATTTGAGTAAAGGCGGAAAGAACCTCTTTTTTTGATTTAGTTTTTAAAGGAATTAACCATGCATATTTTGAAAATCCATCAATGACAGTTAATATATAAGCATATCCACTATTATACTTTTTTAATGATTGTAAATCAGCTAGATCCGCTTGCCATAAGTCGTCTATTCCTGTTAAGATTACATTACGACGATCAAAATTTTTGCGTGCCGATCTATGAATTTCATTTACCACTTGTTGTTTTGCCATTTTGTTGTTTAATAATGTTATCGATGTAGTTTTTAGTATAAAACTTTTTTTCGAACTGAATAAGGTTATTTTTTACATCTGCTTTTATTGCATCTATGAGAGCGGTAATTTCATCAGTTATTTTTTTATCAACATATTTTTTGTTCACCGCATCATCATGTGCTACAGGTTCTTGAACTCCTCTTAATCGAGATGATTGTAAATCAAAATCGCCGTTATTCGATCTAACTAAGTGGTTGGTTGAACAATCTAGTATTTCTGATAAACGTAGTCTTTTATGAACATGGTGACCGAATTTATCAACGTTCATTTTGAATTTATGTCGTTCGCAGTGAAATAATAAATGATCTAAATAGGATGTGCGGTTATAAATTTATACTTCCATTTTCACGTAGTTCTTCTATGATTGAAATTATTTCGTTATCCAGACCAGTGTTGCCTGCATCTTTAGATGCTATAAGTAATTTGAGTCTTTCTACTAGCTCATTAGGGTCATCCCAGTAAATGTAGTCAGTATTTTTTTTAAATCTCTTCTTAAGCATCAATCCTTCTCCTGCGCTCATATCATCAGGATTACTAACAGAAGATGTTGAAGGCTTTCGCAGTTTAAATAGCGGTTTAATGATGTGCAAATACTTTTGTCCTTTATTAGATTTAATTGGTTTACTAGAATCAAAATCTCGTCTGTGAGCATTTGTGTCTATTAACATGGTTTTATATTCTTGACAATCATTTTTAGTAACAACATCCAAATTAGGTACTTTTTTCAATAATAACTCCTCCAATCCTGGCGTTATTTGATAATCATGTCCTGCTATAGATATATTTCGATCATTTATATAAACACGTGCTGTACCCATCATTAATTTACCTCGTTCTCGTCTGACACCAAAAGGAACATCATTAAATATTTCAGATGAAAGTGACCAGGATGAAGTATTTTCTCTAGGACTAGCTATTGAATCAATTGTTTTATACGATGTATCACTGGTATTAATATTACTAGAATCTTTATCAGAATCATCTTCAGAATAATTTTGTTGAGAAATATTGTTTTTAAAAGTTGTGTTCAAATGCAATTCAGGTGATGTAATTTGCTCTTTTACAAGATTTTTCATTACGACATCCTTTGCTTCTTCTGATTTAATTTTATGGTTCCGATCCTTAACTAACTGATGTATTGGATCAGTAACAGGTCTAAAAATTGTATTTAATACATTATCATTGTACGATTCTATAGTTTTCATATCTTTGATTTTCTTTTTAACAACTTCTGCTATTTTAACTATTTGAGTTTTTAACTCTTTTTCCATTATGATCTTGATAAGTATACGTTATTTGCTGGATACGGTAATAGATCGACTGGAGATATTAATCAAATATATCTTCTTATATGGTTGTATTTTGATTCTCATCAAACAAGACAAATGTATCGAAATTCTTCCTATAACAACCTTTGTTCTTTACACAATCCTTATTGATTACCAAATAGTTATAGGGTTCACTCCATACCTTTGAACACATTTCTCGAAACTCAGACCACGACATGTCAGTATTAACGTGTTCGTCATAAACATGATGGAGGTTGACATCATCCTGTTTGAATAATATTAAAAGATTTGCATTGTCTCTTACTAGCTGTTTAGGTATCTTACTATACGTTTGATTCAAGTAAAAACAGTCGATAAACTTATGTCTGCCATTGCAAAATAATCCCTCATATTGGACTGGTTCTCACATGCGACGTCATCAAATATTATTATGGAGTGTGGTTTTGCATCATGAGGGCTTAAAATAAGTTCATTATCTTTATATTTTGCAAACGATACATCCGGCACTAAATTAAGAACATTTTCTAAAAATACATATTTCGGCTGATACAATGTTTTTGAATAAAGATAAACATTTTTAAAACGTAAACCATTTTCATGTAATAGAAGACCAATGATTACATTAGTTTTCCCACAATTCGAAGGACCGCAAATAATACACCGAATTGTATTAGGTAGAAGGTTGCAATGGCGGAAAAAGTCTACTTTTTCTTCTGGACATATTTGGTTCAATTGTAATGTTTGAGATTGTTTAACAAATTTCATTCTTTTAGCCACTAAGACTGTTTTTGACTTAATGTTATTTATTTGTAAAGTACCGATTTATATACATTCGAAACGAACTGACTCCGTGAATGATGTGAATGAAAACTCCTTGAGATTCTATAAGTGTAATGAATGTACCTAATGCGAACGCATTACTTTGGAAACCTACCGAAAGTGTATTATTAGGTATTCTAAATCACTGCAGTGAGTTCAGGCGAGCATTGCGAGCCTGAACGAACGAAAGTGAGTTAGAATGCCTAATAATACACTACTATCGTCGCCTCAGTGCTTGTTTGTTCTATCTACCAAATTTATCAAAAATGAACTTTGAATGCAGTATTGTTAGAAATTAAATTTCAGTCCTGTTAGATAAAAAATATTTATAACTTTTTACTCTTAAAATAACAAAAAATTAATTCCAATTTTATTTGTCACACGACACTGTAATGAAATGTTAGTGCTTGTTTGTTCTATATCCAGCGATTGTTTTATGTCCTTACTCGTATAGGACTTTCAGAGCTTGCTTGTTCTATGTCCACTCAACCGACCAATCATAGCCCGCGACGTCATGTCCGCCATTTTGTTTGATTGTCACTGTGGCAGGAGACATCGCAACAAGTACTTTGTTGCTCCCGAAAATAATTCGAAAAAACTTGTTTTGACGAAGTTTTTTGGTGTTTAATCTTATTTTATACATACATAAATTGTTTAAAAGTAAGTCACGGTCTGATTATAAACAAGAATTCAATCAGACGCTGCCTCAGAGTGTGCAGTAAGCACTTTTAAATTTTCACTTGAGTTCGTTTTGAATTTATAACGGGGTTGTTTTTCAGCGACTTTGTTGAACCATCTCCAAGCTAAGTCCAAGAGTGTTATCGTATAAGTACATTGCTATTCTTAGTAATGTCAAAGAATATAAGTAGGTATTACTAGCAACCGCCCGCGTAGAATTCGATTCTCCGACTCCGCTCAGCTCAGCTCAGCTGTTTGTAACTCAATACCTGCATTTGGTTTTTGGCAGCAACACGGTACTATTAACTAGTTAAGGTTTACACTCCTCAATTATTGAGCTATTGTGAACGGAGTAGGGAGTCTTTCGGGACCGGGACCGCGGTCCTAGACGCCAAAACTTGCTTGCTTCGTGTGCAAGTTTTTTTCATGAACTATGCGGTGGAATAAAGAAAGCATAGCCCTAAAAACATAACAGTCCTCTTTAGGCAATCGTGTTAAAAATACTAAAGTTAGTAAGTAGTAAACTAATTGAGTTCAGCATAGTGTTTTTTTCTTTTTCTTTTAAACCTATAAAACATCTTATTAACTAAAATAGTTTTGCTTTTTTATTTGTTATGAATAATATCGTGAATTAAACACCACCCTGTATAATATACCTGGGAGATAGAACAATTAAGCACGCAAATATGATATAGTCACTTTGTCCTATGTCGAATGTGGTAATGTTCTATGTCCACATTCGTAATTATTTTTGTGCATTTTTGTTCTATCTCCACATAAAAACTGTAATAAAAGGTATAATAATTTCCCTTCTACAGATAAAAGTTATAACCATTAATTCATAGGTAACTCATGTATTTTTAAAGACCTTCAAAAGTAGAAGCTAAAGCTTTTTTAAATAAATACAGCAAAAAACGCTTCTCCTGTAAAATTTGACTGATGGTAGATAGAACAAACAAGCTCTGAAGCGACGATATGTCAATAATGAAGGAGTGATTTTCTGACAGCTAAATTAAGAAAAAAAAAATAGTTTAAAAAAGTCTCAACAGATAGCGTTTTATGAAAGCCGAGTCGTAATAATGACTGAACCTTTATGGTGCGCTTTTTCTTGTCAACCAGAGGCAGAAAAAATCACCTAACAGTTAGACAGTTGCACAAATCACAATATTGATACTTTTTAGATGTTTTTTTTATAAAGTATTATTTTTTTTAAATGCCAATACCGTGAATTTTTGCTTTTTGTATGGAACTTTTTCTCTCGCCTTTACTTAAGCGCCATCTATAAAGTCATCTGGAACTGTTTTTTTTTTTAATTTGGGTCTCGGAAAATCCCTTATTACAAAACATTTTCCACTGTATTATGTTGGGAGGATTACGTCAGAATTTCTAATACTTCTTACATTTAAAACCATAGACATAGACAATTTTTCAAACTTTTCTAAAACTTTATATCGTTTATATGTATTGTCCAGCACATCTTAGAAATTACACCTAGTTTTACAAGCTTTTTCAATGCGATACTTTGGGGATACCAAATAAGAAATTAATGATCATGACTAATTAACTTTTGAACTCCAGATAACATGAAAAGCATTAGAAATAAGAAATAAAAACAGTACTAACGTGGTGGTGGGCGCTACTTCCGCTGATTCAGCGGTAAAGCAAGGCTGCCTGTCGTCCTGACACCAGCACGCTCCATCGTAACAGGTTCCGTTGCACGCGTCGCAGTTCACTCTGAAATAGAAAATAGTATTTTCAAATATTAGACTCTCGAAAATAACACAAATAATGATGGGTCGTTAGTGTTGCATTGCGCAAAATTGTCTTGACGATGAAAACTTAAATCTGTTTAGTTCAAGCTTTTAACTTGTCAAGAAATATGCAACAAGTCTGTTGGAATTCCAACCCATGTCAGCTCAAATAACCCATTCAAAATATGTTTTTTTTTAATTGACTGTTTCTTGCCTAAATAAAGATAAATAAATAAAATAATAGTGTGAGGATTACTATACACACACAATATAACACTTGGTTGGCTGGAAGAAATCCCATTTTGGGATAAGTCCGCCATTGTACGCCTCTCTTTTTGACTTTTTGTTTCACTATGTTTTGTATTTTTCTTGTGTGTATGTGCAATAAAGAGTTTACAAACAAACATACTATACGAGAATATGAAATCAGTCTAATAAATAATTCTACAACGCAAAACCTTTGAAATTGCCTAGTAAACACGTAATTAAATGTATTAATTAACGAGAACAACGGAGGCTAGAAGAGGAAATTGCAGCAATTTAAAAATAAAATAGGAATTGTTTAATGCTACTTGTGTAACCGATAAACTACCTTTATCCTTGTAATAACTTATTTTATTTAAAAGCGAAGAATAAAACTAGCTGGCAACAAAAATGAGGTCAAAATAAAAGGTTTCCTTGTTACGAATACTTCCCATTTTCTATTGTAAAATCCGTAATTGACCAAATATTTGAAGATAAATTGAATGTGACTAATGAAGCATAATCAATCATCACTGAATGATTTTTATCGAACTGACTCACTAAGCAGTTTTTTAATCCAAACTTTATGATCCTATATCATCACATCCTTTGAATTCGATGATTCATTTAGCATTACAATCAAACGCATTCAAAAAGCAATTACTGTTACGAGTGTCCCTTGATTATATTTCAGTGCAATCAAGAATATCCTATATGCTTTGAGGCAGAAGGGCTAATATAAATCAATACTTGGATGAAACTAGCTGGCAATAAGACACACTAATGTATGCAAAATATATAGAAAACTACGTTTTCTCTGTTTAAGGAAGTTCGTATAAATTATATATGTTTACAAAAGTTATAATTTTATGTTCACTGTTGTAATTCACTAAAGATTTAACTATCAGTGCGCTGTTAAACTCCTATGGCAGTTTATAATGTCAAAATAACTTTAGCCAGTGCAAACAGGAAGGTCAACAAACTTATTTTTTAAATATTCTTGCCTAATTATTACAACAGCCACTATTGATCAAACTAAAATAATAAATACACTGTCAATTTCAAAACTCTACCTATAAAAGAGTAATCTTTTATTAATGAATCTATCGTTGAAACTAAAAATTTAGTAGTCTATGAGAATATGTGTCAATCTACGGGAAAAGGTACCTTATGGTCGTTGGCACTTACGACATTTGCTTACTAAGTAAATTTGAATGATTTCTTTTTCCAAACGACTTAAGCACCAACGACCATAAGGTACCTTTTCCCGTGGATTGACTCATATAGACTTATTTAAGTCAGTTAAATATTACTTACGGTTTCAATTCCACACAGGTTTCGTTTTCAGCCTCATATCCTCTGTCACATAGACACCGTCCATCCAAATCACAAGTCCCATATTCGCACAGTCCCAAACACGGCTTGAAACAGACGTTACGATTTGTGTCATTGCTGAAATAGTCTTCATGACATCTGCATGTATCTGGGGCAATACATTTGCCATTCACACAAGTGTTATGACAAACGGGTGAGCAAATTCCCTTTTCTAATCTGTAACCTTCATGACATTTGCAGACGTTAGGACCAGTGCATTCTCCGTTTACGCAAGAAGTACAAACAGGTCTGCAGACATTACTTTCTTCAGATCCTTTATAGCCAGGAAGACAAGAGCATTTATTTGGAGCCACGCATAAAGCGTTGACGCATTCGGTTTTGCATATAGGTGCGCACGAGTATTTGTCTCCTTTATCGGGTTGGTAGCCGCTGTCGCAACCGCACGTTTCTGGTTCTATACAATAGCCGTTCGTACATGGTTTACTGCAGACAGGGACGCATTTGCCGACGCTGTTTTTTGAGAAGCCGTCGTAGCATTGGCACAAGTTTGGGGCAATGCATGTCCCGTTGTCGCAATCCTCGCATTTCGGACTGCAACTGTTGTTACTGATCTTCTCGTAGCCGAAAAGGCAAGAGCATACGTTTGGAGATATGCAAGTGGCGTTGATGCATCCAGGTTCGCAAATGGGGAGGCAGTTCGATGAGTTCGTAGGGTCGATTCGGAAGCCAGTGTTGCAGGTACAGTTTAATGTCACGGGATCGTTATGAAAGCCAGGGAGGCATTGAGGTCCACAATGAGTGTTATTAAGGGGGATGTGGTCAGGATTGCACATACATTCGTCGTCGCTGACACAAACGGCGTTGACGCATGGGTCTTTGCAAGTGGGGGGGACGCACTCCTTGTTATTTTTGAGGACCAGGGAGGTGGGGCAGCGACAGACGTTGGGTTCGACACAGGTGCCCCCACTGCAGCCCAGGTCACAGACTGCTTTACATGCCTTCTCCTTTCTATTGTAGTACCATCCGCTACAGCACGCGTTCTTTTTTACTTTCTCCACGTATTGCTGTGGATAAATCCAGTTTATTAGTATTAAGATAATAAGTATTAGATGAAAACAGTTCAGTCACTTTCCTTTATTTATTATGTTTCGTTTATTAAGGAACTATGACTCTTAAAACTATTCGTAATACTTTTATGTGATAAACTGAATTATGCGATCGATTATACGATTCTTCTTACTCGTGATTCCTATACAATATGGATTCAGCAAAACAATTTATTTAAAGATTTATTTAGACTTTTACAGGCGAAAAAAGTGACTCCAAATGTTTCTGTTTCCTTAACTATTACTCAGAATTTCAAACATTATACTTACAACACGCTTCCCTGCTTTCCATTTTGTTTTTGGCACACTGAAACAAATGAGAATTTATGTTTAATAAGCTCCTCCTACATTCACTCCTTAATTCTTATTAAAGTCGATTTTCTGAAAGAAAAACTTGGCCGGCATTTGCTAGCAGGTCTTTATTATTATTCTTATATCCAATATCCTAACTAATCCTAACTAATATTATGAATGCGAAAGTGAGTTTGTTTGTTACCTCTTCACGCTTTATCTACTGAACCAATCTTCTTGAAATTCACAACATAGTTAGAAGTACTGACAAGGACATAGGGTACCTTTCACACCGGGAAACGGCACTATTCCCGTGGGTAATTCACGCGGGTGAATACGAGGGCAAAAGCTTCTTTATAAAGATTAATAAAAGCAACTACGCAGATAACGAAGTGTGAGCTGTAAGAAGTTTGTAAGTAATAGTGTTGTTCACTTATTGTGTATACATAAATATATTATACATAAGCTTTTGTCCTCAGCTTAGCCCGCGTGAATTTCCTTTTTCTGCCAATTCTCCCCCTTTGGAACTTTTAAAAATCCCTTGTTAGTGCTCACTTACGCTATACAAGAATCTCTGCAAGTTTAAAGAACTTTATTCTCATAAGAAATTTACACTTCACTTAAAATGAGATAACAAGATTTAGTATTACATAAAGTAATTACAAATACGGTGAGCAGTAAGCTCCACAGGGAGCTCAGTAAACGCCTGAGGGAGGCAACAGGTGACCCTCGTGCGGGCAGCTTTCTCGCCCAGCGATTAGCTATTGCTATTCAGCGCGGGAATGCTGCCTGTGTGATGGGCGCACCTTGCCAACGACACCAAATTTAGAGTTAGATTTTTAATATATAGTATTTATTTATAGGTAGTATTAGTATAGTAGTATTTAATTTATTAATTGTTAAGATATACCTAATTATTACAGTGTGACCTAAAATTTTTACAATAATAATAAATATCATTACAAATATAAATTAAATATTAAGTACTGATCGCGATATACAACTTAAGTTCTTTTTAAATGTATTGAGACTCTTACTAGTTCTAATCTAAGCTCATTTGGCAACTTGTTATACAGTTATACAGCTGCAGTTATGTTGTTGTTAGTTGCTGCAGCAATTTTCGAGTCTACGTTCAACGGTTTCGTCTCTACGTTGATATACCAACTAGCCGCGCCCCGGGGCTTCGCTCCCGTAGGAATTTCGGGATAAAAAGTACCCTATGTGCTTTTCCTAGTATTTTTCTACCCGTATACCAAATTTCATCGAAATCTGTCCAGTAGATTTTGCGTATTGAGTAACAAACATAGGGGCACATAGCTCGTAGAACAGATAGCCGTTGGGGCAGAAAAGTTCTCGAGTGGCGACCACGAAACGGAAAACGTAGTGTTGGCAGGCCTCCCACTCGGTGGACCGACGACCTGGTGAAGGTCGCGGGATGCGCATGGATGCGGGCAGCGCAGGACCGGTCGTTATGGAAATCCTTGGGGGAGGCCTTTGTCCAGCAGTGGACGTCTTTCGGCTGAGAGAGAGAGAGAGAGAGAGAGTAACAAACATCCTCACAAACTTCTTTAGTCAGACAGAGTATATACCTATATAGATAGATAGATTTTTAATCATAGATAGATTAAGATATAGTTAGATTTTATTTACAACTTAGCACACCGGGGTTCTTTCTACTAACTATAGGAAAAATTTAAAACTCTAGTTAAATTATGTTACTCAATTAAAGGCAAAAATTCTTCAATAGTTTATAATTGAACATACTATAGCACGATAACAAACATCCATCAATTCTCACAATTATCACAAACTTACCCATTTATAGAAATAATGTTATGAGAGCTTTATCGACGTAAATTGTAATGTATGTTAACGCATGTAAATATGTAATGTTTAAGATTACGTTTATTGTTACTAATATTATTAGCTACAATTTACACTATGCTGACATTTGTGGATTATATTTATTCCAATTCAAATTACAAAAAAATACTAAACCTAGATTTATATCCAACTGCGGTATTCAAATAATTTAACTAAGTAAACTGGAAAGAAGTAACCATTTTGGAATTTAATTGCAATATAATTAAACAACCCACAAATAAACAACCTCTCTTCCTAAACATAATTATATACCTTCCCTTTTTTGTCGTGGGTAAGTAATAGATTCGAAATTAAAACATTTAAGTTATCGCGACTCTTGGCTCTGTCTACCCCGTAAGGGATGGAGACGTGATTCTATGTATGTATTAAATTGAAGGCAATACGAAACAAGCATTGTAAACTAAGTTATTTATGTGATTAGCTTTAAATAATTATTTCAGCAAGAATTCTCTTTTGAACCGTAACCGTCTTCGTCTCGAATGTTCTTAAATTTATATTCATTTAACCCAGAAATGCTTCATATAAATCAACTTATATTTAAACAACTTGAAGACGAAGCCAAACAAAATCAACGAAATCAATTCACAACCGAATAATTTATCAATAAACAAAATTTATCAACATACAAAATAAGTAACGCGGCGAAAGCCCTAACGACACTCAAGTATCGCCTTTAAAAAATAAATGTTAACACAGTTATTTTCCTTCCTTACTTGACAGTTTCAGGACACACCCCCACAGGCAACCCTCTAGCACCCCTCCCCGCATCCACATCGCACACAACAAACAACACCACAACAATACACAAAACAACAACTGAACTATTCATTTTAATTACGTATGAATTACGTTGAAGCGCGCGATCGCTCTGGCGTTTCGAACACTATAGAATATAAAGCACACTCCATGCAAAAAAGCCGAGCGTCCAGTACAAACTTCGACTTAGCTCGCATAGCTCAGTTTTTCTACGTTTCCTAGCTTACTCGTAGTTTGGCGCACATGTATGAAAAACGGCCAAGTGTGAGTCAATCTCGCGCATCGAGGGTTCCGTACACGATTTGTTAGTTATTTCATTAATAAAGATAAATAATGTAACATTCATTAATATATGTACATACTTGTACATAAATATACATATACTCTTAGCCTTTGTGTATGTTGTTTACATTATATTTTTCTGACATTTCCCCCACTATTCGCCCTTATAAGGCTGTGCAACGCTCAATCGGGGCTCATTCAGTTCGTGTTCGTCGTGGTGTCCGGACCTTTGCCGGACACCGTCTAATTTAATTTATTAACGTCACTATGCTCGATTGTCTATTTTTGGTATTTATATTTTGATATGATAATATGAAGTTTCCCTTGTCCTGATAGTGATTAAATGAATAATAGTTAGTTAGCACGGTAGAACGTCGAGAAGATCTGGCTGTGACGTATAGTTACGTGCGGAGGAGGGGCACGTAACCTTGCCGTGGTTAGGTTAGGTTTGAACCTTTCCTTAACCTTCAGAGTGTAGTTTACAACTTCAGAAGCGGAATAGAAGTCACCCCCACAAAAAGGTATTGTAATATTATTTTTTTTTTCTTCATATTTTTTTTTTCTCACGTACTTTTCACATTCAAATTGATCAAATTCGTTGTGTGATTGATGAATAGCATATTAAAGTTAGTGTTTTTCATAACATAAATATATTATTGGCTGCATGTTTGCTTTGCCAGGGCACTCCCTGGAAGCACAGGTCAGATAAAGTTGTCATTTGCTTTTACCAGGACAATATCCTGTAAGGGCGAGTGATCTACATTTTTGTTTGGCTACATATCAGGCTAATAATATATATACGCTTATCATTATCAGCAGCATATTGCTTCGCCAGGGTACTCCCTGGAAGCATCGGTCGAATCAAGTTGCAACTCGCTATTATCGGGACAATATTCTATAAGGGCGAGTAGTCTACGTTTTTCGAACCACATGTCGCTGATAATTTCGTTATGTTATTTTTTTCTTGCATCACACTTCGTCACACAACGAAAATATAATACATGAAATTGTAGTTCGAACAATTTCGAAAAAAAAAATTTTTTTTAAAAGGGAGCAATTTGAATCAATTTCAGAATGAAACGAAAATATTATCAATCAATTTTATATTTTTATCATTTTGGAATGTCACTATAAGACTTCTTTTGAGGCTGGGCCATCACCAGTACAACTATTGACATGCTTGATAGCTGTATATGGTTATTGACAGATATACACATAGCTGAAAATTTATTAATTCCAGCACCTTAAATTCTGTAATAAGCATACAAAGATAAAACATAATTAGGTTCTTCTTATAAATATCACTACACTGGTGAACCTTGACTGAACTGATATAAATTTAAAGAAATTTATTTAAATGGTTTCTCACTCAAGTACATTAATATATATATTATACATTTACTTTCAAATTTAAATATATAGTTGAGATTGTATTTCCCTTCATTTTGATACACAATTCAATTGGAGCGATCCAGCTTTGTTTTCAGTCTCCTATATATCGTGTATATCCGACATTTTAATTTTTCGGAGCCGTCCCATGGTCTATGTCACTTTTATCTAAAATCTAAGTAGGTGCGGTCTATTATATGAGGCATACACAAATAATATGTGATAGTCAGAATTTATCGATATACAGGACTTATGGAATGAAACTCCCATACTTATAATACGTACGTACACGAACCCCGAAATGCAATCTTTTGTTCTGGGTCAGTTGGTTGTCCTGCCGTGTTTCAGTTTCAGGTCGAAAACATAGACATGGATGACACAGATAGACGGCAGCCTACTTCTGATGAGGTGCCTCTGATATCTTCAAGGAGCTCAAAACTGAAAAACTTGGTACAACACCGGATAGCGCGGAATCCTTGGAGTCCTCCATCTGCAGTCCTGGGAGTCCTCGGAGTCTTAAAGTCCTCGATCGGAATTCTTGGAGTCCTCGGAGTCTTCGGGTTCTCGATCGGGAGTCCTAAAAGTCTTCGAGTCTGCTGATTCTCAGAGTCATAAGAGTTACACTGGCAGCAGTAAAAGTAGAAGGAGCATAAGCGTTTGATCGGCAAGAGTGCACTCGACTTGGAGATCTGTGCACGAAGACAGAGTTTTGTACTAAAGACTGAGAATTAATGCTGACGATGAGAAGTCTGCAGTGTCCGAGACAGAGCCCGAGCAGGGGATCTGAGACAGGGAGGTCCGGGTATGATTCTGCATCTAACCTTTTGCACAGCTATAAAAGAGTAATCAATGAAAATTAAAAAAATATATATATACAGTGAGTACCGTAGTTTCCCTGTTCTGAGCAATGTCTTACCTGAGTTTAATCCGTTAAGCTAGGAAGTCAAATACCTACTTAGCTCTCTGTTTTTAATATAACAAATATTAGTCAACATTAGTTAAAATTAATATATTAAAACCTAATTGAGAATTGGGATTTAATTTTCAGAAATTCACTCAATTTATCGCTATTATATCTCTGGCCATTTGTAGTGGTTTTGGCAATTCGTTATAAATTGACTCTAGCAAATGAACTATTTGGTGGTGCAATTAAAATCTATTACGAGCTCTTGTAAAATAATAGATTATAAATGCTGTCAAAAATTTGTATAAATTAAGAGTAGGGTGATAATTAAACTTAAATCAAAAGAGACATGGCACTCTTTATTCAGTTGATTGAGTTGCCCGAATATATTATAGGTACCATATTATAAAGTTTACGTTACATATGCATGATATGCTGTGAGAACCATATTTATAATTTGTAGTAGTAAAAAGACCGTTCATATTATGTGTACTCACTTTATCTATTGCATACGTAATCTATTTATATATACCCTGAGACACCATTTTAGTTTACTGTCAATACAAAAACCTTAAATTTTGTTGACATCTGTTTCAGTAATATTTTGTCAAGGAATTCAATGCAAGTTCAGAATTATTATTTGGCCTCGTTTAAATAATTCTATTGTGTTCAATTTAAATTAATATTACTATTGCCTTTTAAATAATATTATTTATTTTATCGCAACGGAAAAAAAATTAACAATAAATAAGGACTAAAGCCATTTACAATTTTCACAAATAGTCACAAACCAAATTCCAAAAAAAAAAGCCTATAAAAAAAAAATTCCTTAAAATTCAGCTACCGTAAATGACACAGTACTAACATGAACAAATAATGTGACATGGTGTGACATTTGATTACATGGGTAACAAAAGAAAGGTAACATTACATACTCCCCTCTTTATCATTTTGTTTTCTTATACAATAATACTAAAGAAAAAAAATCGTTTCTTAAGGAAAGATACCCTTTTCCAACATTAAACTATAACATACAGAAAAAAATTGGGCTGATAACAGCGCGAATTATTTCATAATTATCCTAGGTATGTCATTCGAAAAAAAAAATTCAAAATTTATCTAAATTTAACAAACAAGGTAGTTACTAAATTGTTTTATTTAAGATTGTGAGAGACTGGTGTCTGAACTAAGCAGAGCTTGTATCTTGTCATTATAACCGGTACTTTAGTATTTCGTAAAATAAATACATTTATTATTTAGTAAAATAAATTAATTAAATTAGCCATTTCTATTAGTGATATTTTTAATATCACTAATAGAAATGGTTATATAATACATTTATGTTAATAGAATAGAATATGTTTATTTCTTGGATAAAAAAAAACACGACACAACAAAAAAAAATGAAAACATGTTTTTTTTCTTTAATTGTAAAAAGTTCCACACCTAATATCTAATTAGATTTTTGCGTTAGTATTATTATGCGTATATTTTTGTCATACGTAAGCATATGATAATAGCATAAAGTACACATTTACTTAAATACCGGTACGCTACGAAAAGGTAATACTTACTTAGCAAGATGCAGAACTATACGCTGAAATTCAGTAAAACCAACCCTTTAACTGAGTAAATATATCCTCTCAATCTATCGCTGGTTAACTGGAAAAGATCCCTTCATGGGATAGCTCCGCCATTGTATATTTGCCTTTTTAGTTGTGTTACGTTCACTATATATCCTTAGTACAGTAGGGATACTACTAACAAACAAACCATATTGCCATATTATTCCTTCTTTTTAAAGGTTTAGTTACAATCCAAAGTAAAGTAGTTGACCCATACGTTTACTGCATAATTATTTACGTATTCAACTAAGTTTTCATTGGTATTCATTCGTAATTTCATTATTTGAAAACATAGACCGCTCATTATACAGTATTCGGTGACAACAAACATTTTAATGTGTCTTCAAAAGTAAACTTATTAGTATTTATTTATTCATTAATTATTGGTAAATACTAAAGCTGTCATCAGGTCAGTCGCGGTCCATATCGTCACGCACTATAAGGGGCAATAATGTATTTTCTTTAAAGTCCATATTATTATAGGATCATGATCATCATATTATTTATTGGTTTGGACAACCGATCACTCTAGTAATGGTAAATGCAGGTTACATAAGTTAATTTTTACCTATAATAGTAGCAGGACGTAAAGGCGCTAGCAATCCATTAGAAGTTACAAAAAAATACAAATCAATATTATAATATCCCTGTTATATAGTAGCCATGTGTCTGATGCGGGAGGAACAGATCTTGATGTCGCCGCCAGAATTAATAAGGCGAAAGGTGCCTTTGCGAGTCTGCGTCCCGTATGGCAGGCAAAATACCTCTCCAATAGAGTGAAACTAAAAATCTTTAATTCAAACGTGAAGTCGGTACTGCTATACGGATGTGAGACATGGAAGGTGCTAAAAGACCTGACACATCAGCTCCAGGTTTTTGTTAATCGCTGCCTGCGATACATATTGAGAATCTTCTGACCGGAGGTTATTTCTAACGAGGATTTGTGGAGTCTGTGCTACGAAAACCCCATAGACATCCAAATCAAGCGTCGCAAATGGCAATGGATTGGCCACACACTCCGCCGTCCTTACGATCATATTCCACGACGGGCCTTGGATTGGAACCCGCAAGGCAAACGCAAGCGGGGCCGTCCCAACTAGACATGGCGCCGTACTGTCCTGGCGGAAGCAAAATCATTGAGTCTTACCTGGAGTGAAATAAAAAGTGCCGCGTCGGACAGATCGCGATGGAAAAACTTTGTGTCTGCCCTTTGCCCCGACGGCAGGATATAGGAAAAGAAGAAGAGAAGATAGTAGCCATACTCAAAACGTATACCACAGTCCTTCTATTACAGAAGATTAAATCAAAATGTTAACAAGAATAAATTATCTTATTAGGTGCAATTATAAGGTCTTTACTAATTGCTTTAATAACAAACATATACATATAAGATCTACTTATTGTGGTCCTGTAAACGTTTATAATACTACTAAGTATAATCGAAGGTGCTTGTAGTGCAAACCGTCCGTTAAGCTGCTTTCACCTTGATTAAGATCAGTGATTAATCAAAGCGTCTATTAGTGTGCTATGTTTAAGTCTACAATAATAGGAAAATTTTGCTACTTGGTGTAATTATGGCAATTATTAAATCTGTAATTATTACCAAAAAAAAAATTTAATTGTCCTCATGCAATAACTTATTAAGCGTTCATTTTAAGAATTCTATACAACATAACAGATAACCTATATTTCTTGTTTAGGCAGTTCAATTGCAAAGCATCCGAATATATCTGAAACACAGACATACTGGTAAATTTATTAATTTCATTAAATTGGTAAGTATTTCCTATTAGAATACATGGTCTCTCTATAATCCCTCATAAAAATGATAACCTAAAAATTGTGTAATTTTGAACGCCAACTTAAGCTTACCACCTTAACATATATGCTTTTGTAATACACATAATATCAATGGGTTTTCCCTAATTCTGTTAAAAAAAATTAATGATAAATCTGATATATTAATATGGCAATAACCTTCATACTGATGCATTTCGTTCTTAATATTATGCACGACATAAATAATTATCAGTATTAAACTCAATCATAATGAAATAGATGTTACAATGTCATAGAATACACAATAGATAGATTGCTAGATTTCACAATGTCATAAACTTCAGTCATTTTATTTATGTCATTAGAAGGAAGATATTTAAGATTATTTAATTTCAATTTTCCATCAAGTTGAATTATATGGATAAATATAATGACATTCATCGTTAGTAGTTCCAAATTAATTAGATAGTACAAATTGTTGAATCGGTATATGAAAAAAAATCTTTAAATGAACATTTAGCTATATTTACTGTGAAATGGCTCTTATGGGGGCAAAATCCTTCTATTGGTATTTCATATTCGTGAATAGATAAAACAGCATTATTTTGCCTTCGTAACAATTTTATTGTATAGATTTTATTAAGTGTAATTTGTAATTAATACTGTAATTAGTTTTCCTTTCAAATTACTATTTTACTGGATTTTACTTTTGTATGATTGAAAGAGTTAAGCAATTTCATTCATTCTGATCACAAATTATACAGATATTATTATGTATCAACATAGGTATATTTGTTGGCTGTCTCAATTCGAGTAAGAGACTATTTTTTTTTTATTATGATGTAGCTTCACGTTGGCTAACCCATGCATCAGCTCGTGATCGAGTGATGCCAGTAGAAGCTGGTCTGCTCGTGTCCCATGTATCCGGGCTATATTATATTTTCATTTTTCGGTTTGCTTGATTTTGATGACTATTGAGTTCGACATTGTTCAGAACAGCGGGCGGTTCATTTTACAGTATTTTTATTTCCCAAAAGATAAGCTTTCCATGAACGTTTCCGAAACGCAGTTACTCAATCAGCTTTATTATATTGATAGCTTGCTTATGAATTATGAATATAAAGAGTTAGATGTGGATTCAACCAAATTGGAGCGTGGTACTATAACCATAACTGGAACATGCACCAATGTAGGTCATGTCTTTTTGAAATGTTGAAGGAGATTTTCGTTCAACATCTTAGCTTGGGGACATGTTGAGGGAGATTTTCACTCAGCATCTTAGCTCAGGAAATGTTGAGAGAGATTTTCACTTAGCATCTTAGCTTAGGAAATGTTGAGGGAGATTTTCACTCAGCATCATAGCTTAGGAAATGTTGAGAGAGATTTTCACTCAGCATCTTAGCTTAGAGAATGTTGAGAGAGATTTTCACTCGGCATTTTAGCTTCGAGAATGTTGGGAGAGATTTGCACCCAGCATCATAGCTTAGGAAATGTTGGGAGAGATTTTCACTCAGCACCTTAGCTTAGGAAATGTTGGGGAAGATTTTTACTCAGCATTTTAGCTTAGGGAATATTGGGAGAGATTTTCTCTCAGCATCTTAGCTTAGGGATGTCGAGGGAGATTTTCGCTCGGCATCTCAGCTTTTGGAATGTTAAATGAGATTTTCGTTTAACATCTTAGCTTGAGAAATGGAACATGGACCTATGAAGGTCTAGCCTTTTGGAATGTTGAAAGAGATTTTCATTCAACATCTTAGCCTCACAAGCTAAGCATTTTAAATGTGTGCTGTATATAAACAAAAAAAAATCTTTTAAATAAATAAATAAAAATATATACTTATATATTTAATAAAAACAAAAATTAAGTTAAGTTTTAAAAGAATCTTTTTCCCATTTTTCCTTTGCTTAAAGTACCTTTACGTTATTTAATTTTATGTATAATCGTGTTTGTATCAAGTTAATATCTTGGCTTATTTTCATCTTAAAATAATGATTATAAAAGCTTTATTAGAATGTAATCAATGTCCATTATTCATATTTACAAAGTCAACTAATTTATGCAACACGTTTATCGATTGAGATTAAACATTATTTACAATATTACATATTCACAAATATTAGACATTCTTATACCTATTTAAATTTATACACTGCTCTAAAACGAAGGGACTCGTTTTGAAGAGGATGGCCGACTGTAACATTCATTAATATATGTACATACTTGTACATAAATATACATATACTCTTAGCCTTTGTGTATGTTGTTTACATTATATTTTTCTGACATTTCCCCCACTATTCGCCCTTATAAGGCTGTGCAACGCTCAATCGGGGCTCATTCAGTTCGTGTTCGTCGTGGTGTCCGGACCTTTGCCGGACACCGTCTAATTTAATTTATTAACGTCACTATGCTCGATTGTCTATTTTTGGTATTTATATTTTGATATGATAATATGAAGTTTCCCTTGTCCTGATAGTGATTAAATGAATAATAGTTAGTTAGCACGGTAGAACGTCGAGAAGATCTGGCTGTGACGTATAGTTACGTGCGGAGGAGGGGCACGTAACCTTGCCGTGGTTAGGTTAGGTTTGAACCTTTCCTTAACCTTCAGAGTGTAGTTTACAATAATCTCACATGATTGCTCTAACTAAAATACTTAATTTGATAGTTCAATCACTAAACATGTCCCTACAGATTCCTGCTGCACCAAGCACAAATAATAAGTTTGTTCTTCTCAGCAGTGGTCGTTCCGGCGTGCTAGTAGTTTGTAGCTTTGAGACATATTATATTATCATTAAATAATTAGTTTTTGACGTGAAAAATAGCCTTCCAAAGAAACTATTTTTGAAGGCCAAGTATCAAGATTTTTTGATTTTGTTGTGTAAATTTACACTTTTTTTTTTATTAAACTACATATTTTCAGTTTTCAGATCAAGACAGACTCAAGACATTATTTCTTACCAATTTTCATGTCTAGGTCAATATACGTAAGTACCCTGTAGGTTTTGTTCCCTTTCTGAAATCTATAAATTTGTCAAAATTTGCAACATACGGTCAAGTATCTTTTGAGATGAGACGGTAGAGCCGAGTATTTGATATATAAATTTCAACTTGATACCTTTATGAGTTCCTAAGAAAAATATACTTGACAAACAGACAGGCGGACAACCAAAAGGGTTCCGTTTTTACCTTTTGAGATATGGAACCCTAAAATCGACTCAGCTATGCGAGCTATGTTAGTTTACGATAGTGGAAGTTCGCTTAAGGTACGTGTACACTGAAAAGCATGATAAAATTATCGCATCCTGCGCTGTGAACCCCAGCTTTCCACACAATGTATGTAAAACAATAATATCTATTCATTAAACTAATTAACAAAGAACATTAACTTTGTTACTTATATTTATGAAGAGTTTAACAAAGTTCAACTGTATTTTTTGAGGATTTTGTAACTAAGCACGATTTATTTGATACATTAATACATCAGCGAAGTAAGAAGATACCTATCCAGAAATATATCCCATAAATATATTTTACCATAGAGCTACACAATATTGTGTCTTGTTGTATTACTAATCGTAATCCTAACTAATATAATAAATGCGAAAGTGAGGTTGTTTGTTACCTCTTCACGTTTTATCTACTGAACCGTTCGTCATAAAATTTTGCATACACATAGTCAGGGGTCCAGAGAAGGACATGATTTATCCCGGAAAAAGTACGGTCCCAAATGATCAACACAAGCGCGGGCGAAGCCGCGGGCGATAGCTAGTATTATATAAGCAAAAGTAAAGATATGAGTTTATGAGTTCGTTTGCTACTCAATCACGCAAAATCTACTGGAGGGATTTGAATGCAATTCTTTACACGGGTATAAAAGTACTAACGTATTACACGTAGGATATTTTTTATTCCGAAATTCCCGCAGGATCGAAGCCCCGGGTTTCAACTAGTAGCTCGATCAGAAAGCTCTACATTTAATTTTTGTAAATAATCCGAACTTTGACTTCAAACATATCAGTTTATCAAACAAAACAAAGCTAATGAATTAAAAATGCAATTAATTTTCAACAAAATAATTTTAAATACTCATTTTCGACCTTGTACAAAATCAATGTCATGACAACTACGATTATTTCATAACATTATTTCATTGCATATGATAAGGATTTAGGGTTTGAACGTCCATTTCCCCCGAACGGCCACATCCCTAAACGGCCATTTCGCTCGAACGACCCCATACTTGAAAGGCCAGATAAGCTTAGCAAATTATACATAAAAAAAAATAAAAGCCGACATAAAAAGAAATAAATAATAATTGGTCAAGTGCGTGTCGGGCCACGAACAATGTAGGGTTCCGAAGGTACCTATCCTGTAGAAATGCGGACACATGAACTTATATTTACTTCTACGTTTATATAACTAATGAAAATAACCTAAGTATATACCATCATATAGAATGAAAATTGTTCCTACGAATATTTTTCATACTAAAATCAATTTTGTAAGTTTATCGTCTATTACTCATTAACGTGTAAAGTCTACATAGCCGTGATAATTTTCCTTTTAAATTCATTATATTTGCTGGTTATTATAATTTGTTTCATGTGTCCACCCCCCACCATTTTCCTGTTCGAGGGGGGGGGGACACTTGACTCTAACAAAATTTATCACTTTAAAGTTAAATATTTCGCACACGGATCCCTAAATCAAAAAATGTTCTTCAGACACTCATAATATTTTTAAAAGACCTATCAAATGATACCCCACACGATGGTATAATCGAGAGAAAAAAAAATCATCCCCACTTTATGTGTAGGGGAGGCCCCCTAAAAATATATATTTTTAATAATTTTATTCTACAGTTCGCTCCGCGTAATAAATATGTATATCTCTACCAAATTACAGTTTTCTAGTACTAGTAGTCTCTGAGATTAGCCGCAGACAGACGGACGGACGGACGGACGGACAGACATGACGAAACTATAAGGGTTCCTTGTTTACTTCGGAACCCTAAAAATCAGGATCGTTCGTATCATTAGTCATATAATCTTAGCCAGTTTTTTATCATTCTTGGAAATACAATAATTTGTTTTCATTCTTTCAATAATTCGTTCTTTGTACCTGAGGGAGAGGCCTATGTCCAGCAGTGGACTGCTACAGGCTGATGATGATGATGATGACATGAGGAAACAGTCAACATTCCAACCCGTCTCCTTTCCAAATGTTTGAATGTGTATGAGTATGTTTGTTACTCAATCACGCAAGTCTACTAGACGGATTTCGATGAAAGTCGGTATACGAGTGGAATATAACCCAGAATAGCACATAGGAAACTACTTATCCCGAATTTCCTATTGGAGCGAAGCCCCGGGGCGCAGCTAGCTTTGTTGGCTAATTTTCGTCGATTTCGACGTCTCGACATGTTTTATGGTCTAGGCCATCCCGTTAACAGTTTCGCAATTAAAATGACACTTTTACTGCCCAAATTCATGATGAGTCGTGACGTCTCAAAGCCTAAGTTGATTATGCATTCTGCAAGTTACGCACTGTTCGACGAACCGCTACTTCCAAATAATTATATTAATGGTGTGCTCACATGCCCGGAGTGTGCGAGGATCTTTACCGATATGATTGGCTACATAAGCCACATGCGAGCTCACGAGAGAGCCCTGAATTTATGAAGCGGTCGCCATGACCGAAATCGGTCAGACATCATCATCATCACTTCCAAATTTTAAAAACTATTGTATATCCACTTTTGTTCGCGGCATCCACATGGCGCCATTACTTTTCCTATTGAAGTTGCAGTTGGAAATGTTATGGCAGAAGTGTGGTCAGCCAGGTGTGTCCATTGTTGAATCACGTAACGTGGGGTCACCCACATGCGGTTATTGCCTTGGCCCTCGTGAAATATTCACGAGGGCCAAGGCAATAACCGGTGTTTTCGCCCCCTTAAAATACTTTTCTTAGTGCTAACTTACAATATTTAAAAAAGATCTTTACGAAATTTCGAATTTCTACGTTCAGTGGTTTCCGCTCTACATTGATATGCCATAAGGTGGAAACTTTACCTTAAATAAAACTATCTTCTTCTTATCGAGTCGGAAGGATTTAAATTATTTTTTACCAGTTACTATTATGTATTCTGTGCCAGTATTTGGCCACGGTAATGGCCCTGTTATTAGCCTCGTTTAAGTCCTGTATTGTGCAGGAGGTGGGACATTCAGGACAAGAAAATAAAACATTTTTTTTTCTTTAGAAAAAATACAATTCTACTAGGAACGTCAACTTGTACAGTGCGTAACTATCAAACCGAAGCGATATTTTGCATACACCCATAGGTTTATAGGCATCCTGTCGTTCGCTCGTAAAACATACTGACGGGTACTGGGTTCGAATACAAAGTGGCGGCACAACTTGACTATTGTTTATACAGCCCATTGGTTTCCGCCCGCGGGTTCGCACGCGTGAATATCCCACGGGAACAACAATGTTACAAAAAAATGTTTGGATTGTTTTTTTTTATTTTAGAAAATTTCTTGAGAGATTATTGATGAAGTAATATTTCTTCTTATTCAAGGATAAATAAGAAAAAGAGTATTAGAGTACAATACAATACAAAATACTTTATTGCACACAAGTACATGGTACATGGTAGAGTACCAAATAAATAGTCTGGGAGCGAAGAAAAAATATAGAATGTGCCAGCTGCTCTTTCCGCATAAATTGTATAAGTCAATTTAGGGAAAGGGCTTTAAATTCTGGATTCTTCTCAAAGGCGAGCAACCTGACCATATTTGAACCTCAATTTCATCAATCACCCCACTATCCAGCTTGGAGTTTCGCGACACTAGGCTCCGTCTACCCCGTAAAGACGTGGTACTGTAGCTAAATGTTTTTAATTTTATTTATTTCCTAAAAAAAATCAAAATACAGTTTTACAGTATCAAAATTAGCCAATTTGTGCTTGTGATACAAGTATATGTAAACCCAAATAGTTACTAACCCATAACTATTTTTTTTCGTTTTATTTTGACACAAACAGTCATTACAATGTTTTAACTTAAAGCTATTACTACAAACTATATGATTGTTTGAATCGTAACGTGTTCACCCACGTGACTTATCCATACCAGTATTTTTCCTAATGATAACTGTAGTGTAGCGCCGCCCATGGGGATAAACGCACATTATACCATAATACTTAACTTATATTTATAACATATTTGCTCGTAAAGTGTCATTTATTTCACCAATTTCAATATTGTATTGTATCTCATTACGCACTTGTGCGTTATTGTAAAGTAAAACGCACGCTCCGTCTAAAAACGAACGATACTTTTTTAAATCTTAGCATACAGTTTTTATGTCAGAAAAGTGGTCAACATTTTATGAATAAAATTAACTTTAAGAGATGAAATAAATAAAAATTTAATTCTTTAAATTAATTTTGACAATAAATTACAACCATTTATCTGTAACAAAACACAAAAATATTAATTTACTTTATTAGTAATACTGGCTGTTTTTTGTGCATTTGCCTTAAAGAAAAGCGCTGATGCGCGCGCATCGCTAATTTGTTAACAAGTAAAATTATACCGCGCGCTTTTTTTGTGGTATTGTCGTTTTCCGAGTTTTATTTAAATATTTCCTCGCAAATATGTTATAAAACGTCGTATGACATACGTGCGCTTTGAAAATTACAGCCTCTGCCTTTCTTGTAGCCCTCGCCTACGGCTCGGGCTAGCAATATCGCCTCGGCTGTAATTTTCAACTTACCGCACTTATATCACAATGTACTATTATACACTAGAGCTGGCGAATACTTTGGCCAACGATTAAGTTTAGCCATTCAAAAAGGTAACGTACCCCTAGTAGATATTCTCCTAGGTAACCTACCCCATGACGGCAATGATTTGGGCTCAATTTTTTATTTAATGTAAATTATTAGTTATTATGTTTATTTTTTAGTAGTTTTAATATTAGATTTTAGTTTTCTTAGTTTAGTATTTAAATGTATATGAATATATATTGTAAATTGTTATTGAATAAATCACACTGACTGACTTATATTTAGTCGTACTAGTTTTGCCCCAGTGTTTAACTCCCGCGGGAAAAAAGTGTAATTCCCAGTAGTTTTCATCGGAATCCGTCCTATTGGTCCTTTAACCATTTCCATAGCAAATATCATCAAAATCGATCCAGCGATTCAGCATTTTTCTTACAATTCATTGAATAAAAACATTACAAACAAGCACAGATTTTTTTAAATACCTAGTACAAGAATACATTTAAGTAGTAAATATTAGTAGTTTTTATACTAATTAATAACTGTTTTAATTTGGATTTGGTACGTTAGTTAGTGGGACTTTACCTCTAATTGATTATAAAACATAATAACTACATATGTAAAACTTAATAATAAATTTGTTAAGAACTTATTTCAACTACATATGTAATTTATTTAATTAATATTACTCATTGTCGCTAATAAATAATTGCTAGTTCGGTTAACTAGTTTCTATTGCAAATAACCTACCGGATATTTCACGGGGAATATATATATAGCTGTTACCCGCGGCTTCGCCCGCGTCAAAAAAGGATTAATCACCACTGTGAAACTGTTACTTGAGCGCGAGTTAGTACTTTATTCACAATGGAGCGAGTTGAAAAATAGGTAAAATAGCAAATAGGCAAAATTACAAATTCATAGGCAAATACCGTTTATACACTCGCATATATATGTGTGCATGAAATTTAGTAAGGCTGCTTGCGTGCGTGTCCTGATTTTCAATCAAAATGGCTCGAAAACTCATCGTTACCGTACTGCGTATAGATAGATAAAGATATAAAATAATAAAATAACGTGCCGTGCGTGTCATAAAAAGTAACCTGAACCTAACTTATTTTCTGCCTTCAAGTCTTTCCGGGCGGTAATAAAAAAAATAACCTGAACCTAACTTCTTTTCCGCCCTCAAAGTCTTTCCGGGTGGTCATAAAGAGTAACCTAAACCTAACTTATTTTCTGCCTTCAAGTCTCTCCGGGCAGTAATGAAAAGAAATAACCTGAACCTAACTTCGTTTCCGACCTCAAAGTCTTTCCGGGCGGTCTAAAAAAACCTTAACCTAATTCTCTCTCTCTCTCAGCCGAAAGACGTCCACTGCTGGACAAAGGCCTAACCTAACTACTACTATATAATCTTAGCTTCTTAATATACAAAGTTTAACACTCAAAAAATTCACAATTTTGAAAACATTGTTTATTTTTAGACCAACCGCGAATTGGACATTTTTTGGAACTTTGAACCAATCGCGCCTAAACCGTGTCAGTGATGTCTACAGCGAAGTGCTGGGCGGGGTGGGATGCGGTATTTGAAATGAGTGCGGGGCGGTGAGTGACCTATATGTACGTTAGTACTACTTACTATTCTGTGGCGATTCTGTTTTCGCTACATGGTATACATAAACATTTATAAAAATATTAATCGAAAGAACATTCTTCGCGAAAAAATATTGAAAGAACTTGTCCGCGGTAAAGTGCCATCTCGTGACAGGCCGTGAGAACTAAAGGCAAGTATTTAATTAAAGCGCCATTTAATGACAAATTAGATGTAATGGAAAAAATGTAGTGTACCTCATACGGCTATGTTGCGCGCCCCGCCTCCGCACGCAATGTACATCACAACAAACTCACTGATGTTCCTTCACTCACATAATATATAGAAGTTTGAGCAGAGTGCCATTAGTCCGTGCACTCAGCAGCGGTCCGCACACCTCGATGTATCCGGGCATACTACCGGCCGCCCGGTGCAACGGCCCATTTTATATGGAAGTAGTGGGGAGACTGTCATAACGTCACTTTGACGTAACGTCACTTTGACTTAACGTCACTTTGACGTAACGTCATTTTGACATGACGTCTATTTTGTCAAATAATAGATGGCGTTACTATAATTGGTATCTCATGCCCACGGGAACCATTTTATCCAGGACAAAAAGTAGCCTATGTGCTATTCCAGGTCATTATCTACATCTGTACCAAATTTCATCGAAATCCGTCCAGTAGATTTTGCGTGATTGAGTAACAATCATCCTCACAAACTCACGTCCAAACTTTCGCATTTATAATATTAGTATGGAAGTATGGATATAGAAATTTGCAAAGTGCCATTAGTCCGTGCACTCAGCAGCGGTCCGCACACCTCGACGTATCCGGGCATACTGCCGGCTGGTGCAACGGCCCATTTTATATGGAAGAAGTTGGGAGGCTGTCGTAACGTCACTTTGACGTAACGTCTCTTTGACGTAACGTCTCTTTGACGTAACGTCTCTTTGACGTAACGTCTCTTTGACGTAACATCTCTTTGACGTAACGTCTCTTTGACGTAACGTCTCTTTGATGTAACGTCATTTTGACATGACGTCTATTTTGTCAAATAATAGATGGCGTTACTATAATTGGTATCCCATGCCCACGGGAACCATTTTTTCCGGGATAAAAAGTAGCCTATGTGCTATTCCAGGTCATTATCTACCTCTGTACCAAATTTCATCAAAATCCGTCCAGTAGATTTTGCGTGATTGAGTAACCAACATCCTCACAAACTCACAGACTCACAAACTCACAAATTCACAAACTCACAAACTCACATCCAAACTTTCGCATTTATAATATTAGTATGGATGGATTAACTTTAAAAATAATGTTTTCTACTATAAAAAGTGCGCTTTAAAGTTAATGAAATTACTTTAGAAATTAAAAGTTTAGGCTAAGTCTTTTATATAAAAAAAATAATTTCCTTATTGTTCAAAATTCTGAGGTAACTAAAGTCTTTCATAAACTTTCGCGCTTTAAACAAGCATCATAATTTGATGTTTAAAGCGTTTTAATGTTTCTCACTGCACTAAAAGTGTGCAGTGAGCACACTGTTAGTGCAGTGAGCAGCTAATTATTATACTATACTAGCTTTTGCCCGCGGCTTCGCTCGTGTGATTTCCCACGGGAACAGTGGTTTTTCCCGGGATGAAAGGTACCCTATGTCCTTTTCAGTACTTCTAACTAAGTGTATGCGAAATTTCAGGAAGATGGTTCAGTAGATAAAGCGTGAAATGGTAACAAACATACAAACAAACTCACTTTCGCATTTATAATAAGAAATTGGTACACCCTCATATTACAAATTATTATTTAAAAAACAATCATTTTATAAACAACGCTTGTAAAACTATACATTTGAAAAACATTTGTTTTGACAAACACATTCCTTTAAAAAATGGATCATTTTACAAACTAATTACTAGACAAATATTGCTTTTTTTCAAATTATCATTTTACAAACAAATTATTTTACTAAATTTTCAATTGGTAAAACAACGTTAGACAAAATATCTTATGGCAAATACATCGTTTGATAAATATTATTTACCAAAACTAAAAGATATGAAGTTTCAAGTTTAAACTCACTGATCCCAAGATTTTCATCGTAGGGTTAGGTACAGAAGTCATTACTCGTCTTTTATTTGTAAATTAACTCACAAATCATATTGTGACATGATATCAACATGCTAATACCTTTTATTGTGTCACACCGGGTGGGGGACCTGGTAACCTGCAACACAGGATCTTTGATACCTAGCGCGGGCACCAGATCTCCACAACGATACTGTCCTTTATGGTATTAAATTTAATTAATGTTTATCACATACCTATGTAATGTAGTCCAAGGCCATTTGTTGTGGAGTAAATAAACAATTTTTAGTTTTTTAATAAAAAAAGAGAGTTTGTCTCCAAACGATATGAGCTGTAAGTTAGATTCAGGTTATTTTTTTTACGACCGAAAAACTTGAGGGCAGAAAATAAGTTAAGTACAGGTTATTTTTTTTATGACCACCCAGAAAGACTTGAGGGAAGAAAATAAGTTGGGTTCAGATTATTTTTTTACGACCACCCGGAAAGACTTTGAGAGCGGAAAAGAAGTTAGGTCCAGGTTATTTTTTTATGACCACGCGGAAAGACTTTGAGGGCGGAAAAGAAGTTAGGTTCAGGTTATTTTTTTTACGACCACCCGGAAAGACTTTGAGGGTGGAGAAGAAGTTAGGTTCAGGTTATTTTTTTTATGACCACCCGGAAAGACTTTGAGGGTGGAGAAGAAGTTAGGTTTAGGTTATTTTTTTATGACCACCCGGAAAGACTTTAACGGCGGAAAAAGGTAGGTTCAGGTTATTTTTTTTATGACCACCCGGAAAGACTTGTAGAGCGGAGAAAAAATTAGGTTTAGGTTATTTTTTTATGACCAGCCGGAAAGACTTTAAAGGCGGAAAATAGTTAGGTTCAGGTTATTTTTTTATGACCAGAAAGACTTTGAGGGCGGAAAAGAAGTTAGGTTCAGGTTATTTTTTTTATGACCACCAGGAAAGACTTTAAAGGCGGAAAAAAGTTAGGTTCAGGTTATTTAGGTTCAGGTTTTTTTTTATGACCACCCGGAAAGACATGAGGGCAGAAAATAAGTTGGGTTCAGGTTATTTTTTTTCATGACCACCCGGAAAGACTTTAAAGGCGGAAAAAAGTTAGGTTCAGGTTATTTTTTTTTTATGACCACCCAGAAAGACTTTGAGGGTGGAAAAGCAGTTAGGTTCAGGTTTTTTTTTATGACCACCCGGAAAGACTTTGAGGGCGTAAAAGAAGTACGGTTCAGGTTATTTTTTTTATTACCACCCGGAAAGACATGAGGGCAGAAAATAAGTTGGGTTCAGGTTTTTTTTTATGACCACCCGGTTAGACTTTGAGGGCGTAAAAGAAGTTACGTTCAGGTTATTTTTTTATGACCACCCCGACAGACTTATAGGGCGGAGAAGTTAGATTTAGGTTGTTTTTTTATAACCACCTGAAAAGACTTTGAGGTCGGAAAAGAAGTTGGGTTTAGGTTATTTTTTTATGACTACCCGGAAAGACTTTGAGGGTGGAAAATACGTTAGGTTTAGGTTATTTTTGCCTTTAGCATTGCTTAGCTTTTGGCCAAGAAGCTGCCAGCCCTTGATTAATAATTTACTTATAGTAGGTTTGTAAAATGTTGTTTTTGTCAAGAGAGTTATTTGATGAAATAAAACTTTATAAAGTAAAAGTTTTATACTCGATACATTTGTAGTGTAAAACATTTATATAAAAAAAAGTTTGTAAAATGAAACGTTTTTAAAATAACGAGTTTGTAAAATAAAACATTTTTAAAAGGTATAGTTTTTTAAGTGATAGTTTATAAAGTGATGGTTTGTGAAAGGTTTTTTGGTGAAACATTAGTGAACCTAAGAAATTATATATGAACTTGAACGTCAACCGCTATAAATAAATAAAATAAGGTTCGTGCTAATTATCATAGTTATCCGTGGCAACCATTCATTATAGACATCAGAATGCCTACGGTGGCATGACATATATAACATATATAAAATATAATTAAATAACTGTAACCAACGAACCCATATCTGTGGTATTTCCTGTACAAATTCTGTCTCTTATCAAAATTGCCACCGTTTGCGATTTTAAATATGTCAACGGAGGATTTTTTGCAACTGACCGTTTTCCTGCCATTTTCCTGCTACTACTTATACTTGCAGGAGTTTGACAGTACTAGCTGCGCTCCGGGGCTCCGCCCACGTGAGAATTTCGGAATAAAAAGTACCCTAAGTACTTATAGCCATAAGTTTGTGAGTCGTGTTTTTCTATTTTATTTTATTCTTTTGTTTTTTTACTTTTAATAATTATGCTAATTATTGAAAGTAAAAAATAAAATAAGAGTTTTATCTAGGGTTCTAGGGGGGAGCAATTTAATGTGAAACCGTATTAAATTTTGTTACATGGTTTTGGCGTGATGTGCGTACAATTTTTTGATATATAATAGTATAGTTGTATGATAAGATAATGTACAATTTCTGTTATAGTAGCATAATTGTGGAAATTAGGTGAATAAGAGACTGTTTTTGCCGACAAACCGTCAAGCAGTTTGGCAAAGTGATAACAATGTGAAATAATTTTGGTGTTGGGAAATAAAGAAATAAATAAAATAAAATAAAATTCTCGATATCTTCCTACCCGCGTACAAAATTTCCTCGAAATCCATAGGGTGAGAGATGATAGATTTTGCGTAACTTATTGACGCAAAATCTACCATCTCTCACCCTATCATACATAGTCACCGTCTAGAACATTATACAATCTAGAATAATCTATTTAGATTATTGCTGGGTATAACCAAAAATATTTTATTTCAAGTAATTTCGGCTTCTAACGTGGTATTTATTAACGAGCTTATGATTATTATTTTATATTCTGGATGAGAGGAAATGAGTCACGAATTAATTTTACGGTCACGATATGCTACGCGACTGTTGCATCCCGTAGCACAATCGCACCGCATACTTAACGTTGCATCCTGCAGGATTTGCATGGGAACAATAATAAAATTAAAAAATATATCACTATACAAACATACACACGTTGCCATTTCTATCTTCATATTAATTCTAATTTATTAATGTTATGTGCAATAAAGTTATTACAAACAAACAAACATATCATACACACATTAAAAAGAGAGCTGTAGGTAGATATGGTGAGATGTGAAAATATGTCCTTAGAGTGAGAATAGAAAAGGTGATGAGATTTCATAAAAAGTTCGTGCTAACTCCCATTGCTATACTACAAACTATAAAGTAATTGAGTTTAACGTTACTTTCACTAGAATAATTTATTTATATTAAAATTGTTTGCTTGAAACCTCTGAACGTAGAAACTTGAAAATTTGCATGAGTTTCATCTATATATATACAACTCAAAGGTGACTGACTGACTGACATAGTGATCTATCAACGCACAGCCCAAACCGCTGGACGGATCGGGCTGAAATTTGGCATGCAGGTAGATGTTATGACATAGGCATCCGCTAAGAAAGGATTAACGCGAGCGAAGCCGCGGGCGCCAGCAAAGTTATAATATATAGCGTACACATACAGGAATAATTAACTTTATGAGCATACGCATAGAGTTAATTATCCTGAGCGCACGTGAGCACTAAGAAAAGAATTTTGGAAATTCCACTCCAAAGGGAGAAAATGGCTGAAAAAAGAAATTCACGCGGGCGAAGCAGAGGGAATTAACTAGTATTTTATAGTAGTATTAGAGCTCAAAAATTAAAAAAAAAAACACTTACGTTTGCGTAAATGAACAGTCCTTTTCGACGCACACCCCGTCCTTACAAGTACCATTGCATTTATTGCAAGGCTTGTAGCAAACCGAAGAATTCTCTCTCTTCACATAGCCATCATAGCACGAACACACATTAGGCGCAGTACACACGCCGTTCACACAAGTCACATTACACGTAGGTGTACACACACCTTTAACTTTAGAATAACCTTCGCGACACTCGCAAACGTTAGGCTTTACACACACTCCATCACATTTGTCACATTTCGGCGCACAGTAACTATTATTCACCTTAGAATAACCATCTAAACATGAGCAAATATCAGGCCCGGTACATTTAGAATTGACGCATTTATGACAGACTGGTTCGCATGTAGACGCGTCTTTACTTTTATTTGAGAATCCTGGCAGGCAAGAACATGTATTTGGTGCAATGCAATTTCCATTGACGCATTTCTTTGCGCATATCGGGACGCATTCGAAATTTGAAGTGATGTTGTAGCCGTCTTCGCATTTGAAACAGTGCGTTGCGTTGAAGGGGTTAAAGTCTATTTTGCAGTGGCACGTGTTGTTTAGGCCACATTCTGCGTTGACGCATGGTGGGCTGCATGTAGGGGTTATGCAGTTTTTCTGCTCTGGGTCAAGGTATGAGGGTGGGTCGCAATGGCAGACGTTTGGGGCGGTACAGCGGCCTCCAAGACAGCCTGTACATTGTGGAGTACAGGTGTCTTCTTCGCCGCTGTAGACCCAGCCTTCGCAGCATACTGTTTGGTTTGTTGTCACCCAGTAAGTCTGAAAGTAGAATGACTACATATAATGATGAATATTTAGTAGCATTCTCTATGACATTTTCCCAAGACGTGTCCCAGCTTTCGTGTATTCGTGAAATTAAATGATTTCATAGAATAATAATTATTATACAGATAAATAAGTTCGGAATTAGCGACACCCCAAGGGTCTCGGTATATCATATAATTACCAATCCAGGTCATATCCTAAATATCAATTAAAATCCAAAAATAAATGTAAAGAAATATGGAAGGAGTTCGCGGACGAAAGGTCACGCCCGAAAGGAATATGGTTCAGGACTATTCAGCCCAGCCTCCCTCTTCACCCATGGTTTGATGGTGCTGTAATTTATTTATTTATTTAGTTTTTTGGGGGTCTTACAGCTAAATAACGACTATGTATTGAGTACAATTACATTAAAGCTATGCTAATAACAAGACTCCGCCTATTAATATTATAGTTGAAGAACAACTTTGTATTACAAAATATAATAAAAGAAAACTACTATGCTATTTAAGTCACGGTTGCGGTATACGGTTGAAGAAAGCGTCTGCAAAACGTGTCTTTATGGATGCGCTACTGGTACAAAATAGGTCAAAGTCAATTACAGTATTGTTTATTAAATCCGCTGTTCTAGGCAAAAAAGAGTTGCGTCTATAATTGGTAGAACAAGTGGGAACGTTCAAAATAAATCGTTTCCTTAGACGGGGGCTGCTGAGGAGTAGTCCAATTTTCGACAGTAATTCGCTGCAGTCAACGGAGCCCCTAGCTATGTTCGCGAAATAACACACATCAGCCACTTGGCGTCTAATGTTCAGAGGGAGAAAGTGGTAGACTTTGCACCGGTCCTCGTACCGATTACATCTCCTACGAGCTTTAAGATCTAGGTATCGTAAAAACTTGGCTTGGATATGTTCTAACCTATCCCGATACACCTCATACTGCGGGTTCCATACCTGAGATGCATACTCCAGGTGGCTGCGCACATAAGAGCAGTACAATATTTTAATACATTTAAGGTTACGAAATTCGGCCGATGTTCTTATAATGAAACCTAAAGATTTTGTCGCTTTCTTGACTACATGATCAATATGTCTATCGAATGAGAGTTGACTATCAAATAACACGCCCAGATCCTTCATAGCAGATACTTTACATATATTAGTATTTTTCAAGATATATCCTTTATCAAAAACTGTTAGTTTCCTGGTATATGAAATATAAAAGCATTTAGAAATATTTAAGTCAAGTTTATTGATACTACAGTAAGACTCGAATCTATGCAAATCTGCTTGTAGGTCGTCGATGTCAGAGATAGTTTTGATAGATTTAAGTATTTTCATGTCATCAGCGAACATTAATATTTTTGAGTTTACGAAACATCTACCTACATCGTTTATAAATATGGAGAATAATAAAGGCCCAAGAAGTGAGCCTCGGGGGACACTGACCCAGCTAGACATAAATCCATTCAGTACTACAGCCTGAGTGCGGTTATCAATATAGGAGCATAACCACCTATACAAATCGCCGTGTATGCCAGCAGCCCTCAGCTTTTGTAACAGCAACAAATGATCTATACGGTCGAAACACTTGCTGTAGTCCGTATAGATAACATCCACCTGACCAGCGCCATCCATACCCTCCGAGATGATGTCGTGCGCCAGAACCAGATTTGACACAGTGGAGCGATTTTTAAGGAAGCCATGCTGCTCACCGACAAACAGGCCATTGCACGCCGCGTAAAGCTGCTTATGCACAATTTTTTCTAAGATCTTGGCGAAGATACAGAGCTTAGATATAGGACGATAATTCTGAACATCCGATTTGTCACCTTTTTTGTGAACTGGCGTAACAAAAGCCGCCTTCCATGGAGTGGGCATGACTCCCTCAGAAATGCACCTTTTAAAGAGTATGCATAAAGGTTTTACAAGGCTGGACGTACATTGGACAATGAAAAATGGAGGTATACCATCTGGACCTCCACCCTTAGTAAGATCCAAACCCTTCAGCAGGTTGTATATCTCCTCGGGCGCGATCTCGATAGTGCCTATATCACAAACAGTCAGCTGAGGTTCCCGCTCGTTTGCACTGAGAGATGTACCGGGGCAATTAAGACCCCTCGGAAGAAAGGTAGAATGGAAATAATCTGAGAAAAGGCTACTTATTGACTCACCCGAATTAGCAGTAATATTACCGTATTTCATGACGCTGGGATAACTATTTGTTTTATTTCGACTTTTGACATACGCCCAAAATGCTTTTGGATTATTAATAATAGATGACTCGACATGTTCCATATAGGAGGAAAAACATTGGCTTTCTAACTTTTCAGCTCGACTACGTAGCAGGGAAAATGTGTCATAGTCAGATTTATTACCATACACCTTGAACTTGTTATGATAGGAGTGCTTCTCTTTTAAAACTTTAATTAGAGCACGACTGTACCAAGGCGGGTAACGATTAGACCGACAAGTTTTAACAGGTATGTGCATGTCCCTGGCTTCATATAGGACATTATAGAAAGTCGAAACGGCGTGGTCAATATCTCCCTCACTGAGCAGCCGAGGCCAGTCTGACTCATCTAATTTCACACGAATGGCTTCGTAGTCGCCGCGATTATACATATACCTGCGCACTGAGTTATATTCGAGCTCATGGATACTTACAAAGTCAGCTTGAATACATAAAGCCTTATGATTCGCGTCCTCCGGAAGCAGCGGCCGGACGCATGACCTTACTCTCACCGGTGAGTTAGACAGTACTAGATCGAGCAATCTTCCCCTAAAATTAATCTCTGAATTATACTGGCTAAGACTACAAATATTGAGAACATCAATAAAATCTGTTAAATGGCTACCTTGAATATTTGTTGGGGTCAGTTCTAAACTGTCACCGGTAGAGGACCAGGTAACGTTGTCAGCAAAGTTAAAGTCACCCACAATTAAAATTTTATCAAGTGGGTTGGCAAGTGCAACCTCGCTCAGCTTGTTCTGAAAATTCAACAGCTGTTGTTTATAGGAGTTGCCATTATTCTCCCGTAATAGGTACAGAGCGCAAATATGTAACTTATATGTAACAGTGGGTTGTGTGTAACTAAATAAAATAGTTACCCACAAATGAGTAGGAATGAACTATGTACAGCCTTAAGACACATTCCACTAAATAGTTTTGCTTTTATGATGGGCAAATCAGAGTCGCCACAATGCGGTAAGGTCAAAGATGTTTACCTACCATATTTTGATGGAGTGTGTACGAAACGTTTATGAGTTAATTTTATTCAGGGCTCTAATTTAAAACTGATAGATATAGGAATTTTTAACAGCATTCTTGCCTACCCCTAATCACACTCCTTGTCGAAGGAGACAAGGATGCTGTACCAAATTGTTACCATCGGCATAAAACGCCGACCGTTGACCTAGTTTATTTAGATGATGTATATGTTTTTTGTATCTACTTTTGTAACAAATGTGAGGGTGACATTGTCAAAATTGACAAAACCCTCTCGAAATAAATAAGTAAACTAAAAAAATAAAAAAAATAAAAATCCACTCAATGTTTGAGGCATTATTGATGCGTCATTTAGCCGCCGCCGCTTGACATAAGCCGCATAGGACTTTCACTCAATCGAATTTTCGTTTTAAATTTTTATACGTAGGTACACTTGTCAGAGCGATTGATAATAGTAATAGTAAAGTTTTATCTTATAGATAAAACTTATTAAATATGTACCAATACTGACCTCAGGTTTGGACGCCCTCGCAATGCATCTCTTTTTACCACACCACTTGTAGAATGTGACCACCCTGGTGCGGGTTCTCCGGACACTGAAGAGAAATCAATGAATCAAACATAAATAAAATAACTTCCCTTCCCGCGTCTCTAAGAAAAATTGCGCTAAGTGCTCTACATTTATTGAAAAATTACCTCGATTAAAAAGCCTCAAGTAGGTACACTTGAGGCTTTAATTGCTACATTTTGAATAATTTTATTCATTATTGGCAAAAACTAGGAAAGAATTTATTATTTTAACGTTTCTATTCAGTTATTTTGAGAAAAAGTACATAACTAAAGAAGAAGTAGTCTTTAATTTCTCTGAATGCCATTCATATAAAGATAAATAAAAATAACTTAATAGATGTCTGAAAGTATCAATATATTCAATTAATTCACAAGTAAAGTATTCAAAAGTATTTAAATTTCTAAACTCTCTTGTATACTTAAAAGAAAATCCTTCATTTCTCTTCCTAAACTCCTAAAAAAGATTTCCTTTTAAACTTCAAAAGTTAGCTGGAAGTAATTGCATTTGCGATAAGCCTTTGCGCTCATTTATGTATGTACTTTTGTTGATCTATCTATCAATCTTCTTGCTTCAAAAAAAATCACCTTGACTTCACAGTGCATACTCCCTCGTCACCTGCCTTCAACGCAGCCACACACAACTCCAAAATACAGGACGTTACCAGTAAAAACAACATACACTTGACCACCATTTTAAAAATTAAAAGTCACTTCACTATCCATTTATCATTAAATATTCTATGAAAACACTGGCCGTTAATTTTTATTCTAAAATTAATTTCTAAATAAAGACGTTCGATTTATTTAAACTATGTACATATTAGTTTAATAAAAAAACACTAGTCACTGGCCTTATTTAAATCTCATTGAATAAAAAAAAAATATTCTTTTTTAAATTATGACACACGATTTGAATACTTTTTCCTGTGCACTACCATTGTCCCATCCTCACAATGTCTGACTATCACCGAATCTACTTACAATGCCCATATCATTAATATGTAGACCTCATTAGGAGAAGCCATGGGATTTCAACCCTTATTGCCATAGGCCTAACAGATGGAACGGGTTGTTTAGCACTTGTGACTCATGATTACTCCTGAATTCTCTTGTCAAATTTGTTGATAGTGCATTGTATGCATTATATCATTTTACTGATAAGCTGCATTTGCAAATCTGTATCGGTAATTAAATAATTAATCGATCTAGTGATTAAAATATAAAGAAGCCATTTTTTTATAGTATGTATAGTATCAATTCAACGTAAACTACAATAAAACAAAGAGCTTTTTTTGTTAATTAAGTAAGCGTTGATAAAATACATTGCTCCTAATAACAGACTAATGATAGCGACATTTTAACGAATTGTCCGTTTATAATTAATTAATTACTTTCTGAAACTAAAACTTTTTGTCATTTGTTTAATTTATACGCTTCATATACGCATTTCGGTAGTTTTGGTATGTTCTCATTTTCTTTGATAAAATTCATATCAAAGCGAAATTTAAAAAATAGTCTTCAAAATTTATGATTTTACGTATTCAATAGACAATGGTATTAAAGTGATTTCATCTATTTGAATAATAAAATCCTAACTAATATTATAAATGCGAAAGTGAGTTTGTTTGTTTGTTGGTTTGTTTGTTTGTTACCTCTTCACGCTTTATCTACTGAACCAATCTTCCTGAAATTTTGCATACACATAGCTGGAAGTACGGAGAAGGACATAGGGTACCTTTCATCCCGGGAAAGAGCACTGTTCCCGTGGGAAATTCACGCGTGCGAAGCCGCGGGCGAAAGCTAGTATTTAATAATTTGAGTTACTAGACATCTATTGTATTTTCAAAGAACTTTATAATTTGAGCCTACTTTTCAAGAAGTGCAAAAAATATGCATATTCCAACAAAATATTAACATTTGTACAAACAGACAAACACAGTTTTCGTGTAGTGCAGCAGATAAGGGCGGGTTCACAGAAAGCGTCGCAGGCAGGATCAATGACTCGGTGAAATGGTACGGATGCTGCGATAACACTATCACGTTACGAGCTGTTAAAATAAACCTAACTTCCACGAGTTAATTTTATTTTAACCAAATGATGCAAATATATCCTATCATACTTCCAACTAATATTATAAACGTGAAATTTGTGGATGTTTGGATGTTTGTTTCTCTTTCACGCAAGAACTGATTACTAGACGGATTTCGGTGGAATTTGGTACATGGGTACAACGAACTAACAATAAAAATGTGAAAGTGAGTTTGTTACCTCTTCACGCTTTATCTACTGAACCAATCTTTCTGAAATTTCGCATACACATAGAAATACTAAGAGGGACATAGGGCTTTCATCTCGGGAAAAAGTACTGACCCCGCGGGAAATTCACGCGGGTGAAGCCGCGGGCAAAAGCTAGTCACACATACTTTGTACTGGCTTCGCTCCTGTGAAAATTTCGGGATTAAAAGTAAAAGTGCAATTCCCGGTATATTACTCTTACGAGTACCAAATATCATCAAAATTTGATTAAAACTAACGTGAGAAATATTCATAATGATTTTGATACGGATACTCACGCGTCTTGTTAGCTAACAAGACGCGTGAGTATCCGTATCAAAATCATTATCATCAAAATTTGTTAATTTTTGTTAAAATAAAGTAACAACTGACATCCAAACTTTCACGTTTATTTATTTTAGTAGCTGATTGATGAGTAGGTTTTCAAACATTTTCAAACAATCCAAAACGGGGAAGTGGGCCAAGTCCCCTGAAGATTCGATTACAGATAGACCACACGGACTGGTGATAATAAAAGCTTATAAATAGTATCACAAGTTTCGTTTGAGTTTTTTTTTTTCACAGCTGTGGTCGAAATATGTTGTATGATCGATAAATCAACACTCTTGAATATTTTTTTGTTTGAAAGACCATAAACACAAACTTGATAGTCAAATCAAACCCAAATTCATTTTTTTTACAGATTGTTCACAAATTCTAGGGAACCGAAACACACCAAAAATTTCAAACTTGACAAAAATGAGCCTCACAGAAGATACCTGTCCTTCACCAACATAGGCAAAAACCATATCTGACATCCCGCTTCCTCAGCTGTCTGTGTCTCTAAGGAAAATTAAAAAAAAAAATCTAACTCTATGGAAAGACTCATGCGTGCCATATTTTAAAAAATATAAATTGCTCACATTGCCATGCATGTGTTATAATATAATAGTTAATGTAATCATATTTCCTAAAATATGAGTTAAAAACAAAAACAAACAGTTATCTTAAAATTTAACTACTACGTATTAAATTAAACCGAAATTATATACAGATACATAATCACCTCTTTATCCCTCGTGGGGTAGACAGAGCCTCGAGTCGTGAGACTCGAAGGCCACGTTTAGCTAAATAAAGTAAATAAATAAATTATATTGATGAAACAAAACAAAACTAAAATATGTTTTAAAAGTACCCGTCCCAACAGTTCATGAAGTACTTCTATTTATAATTCCCTGGGAATTATCATTATAAATGACACGTTGTATTTAACTGATAAAATAAACAGTTACTACTTTAAATATCGTGTAACGTTTACAGACGTTCTATTTGTTGAATAAATCGTGATATCTTATTATAAGTAGTTATCATCATAACCATGTAAATATTTAATTAAAAGGTGATTTTATGTAACGTTTAATTACAACGTAATCACAAATAGAAACCTATACTAGTATTGTAAATAATATAATTTAATTATTCAATAAATTCTAATGGATTAAAAGATTATTTTTAAAGAAATAAAGTTGTATCATGCACCATCGAAAACAACACGTGTTGGTTGCGATTGGTAGGGATGGTAGGGTATGTTCGAATAAAACTACCCGACGCTCAGAGCGGAGCACATTCTGTGCTGAGTGATCGACTGGAGCGGACCTATCTTAAGTTAAGTACAAAACTTATTGTTTTAAATTTATACCGTTATGCTGTTGCTTTGTCATAAGAATATTTCTGTGTATTTTGATAATTTATGTTTTGTGGAATTTTATGAAAAACTGGCAGCCCATCTCGGTTTGTCATGGGTTTTTCTAGTAATAAACATAGCGAACGTAATTCAGAGATAATGTACAATTCTCATGGTAAAAGTATTTTTGAGATATGTTCCATAATTTTGAGGTTACTCATTACAAACATATAAATCTTTCCTATTGATAAAATATTACGAAATTATATGTAATTGTTACTTCGTTACATATAAATCTAAATAGTTAATATGACTAAAGTAAATATCACGCTGATTAAGTGTAAGAAAATGTATAAAGTGACTTACAAATAAGTGTTTTATAGTAGTCACTTGATCACAAACATATGTTTGTTATATTGTTTTTGACGGTACATAATTGATGTACTTATTGTAAAACATACTGATACTATGATGAAAAAGAATATGTAAAAATATACAAAAGACCCCTTTGGCTCGATAGGGACCAATACTGTTCAAATGAGTTTCTTTCGGGATTTCTTCTCAGCAGTGGTCGGTCCGAAATCCTAGTAGTCTGTAGCTTTGAAATTAAAAGAAGTTGAGGTTCAATTATAAAAATAAACATTTGGTTCTGGTTAAACTTATTGTTTCTTTGTTCTCCCTCAACTACCTACATTTTGAATTGTTAGAAAAAAAAAGTAAAAGTTCAAATATATTCTTATAGTTACTTATTAAAATAAAATATATATATATAGTTATACATATATATACTGGCCTTTTTTCTAACATCAGAAGTGGGATTCGATCCTTTTTCTCCCCTTTTCTAATACAACCAATATATTTTCAGAATGGATCTACGGTACTAGAAGTTCTGCTCGTCGCAAATCGAGATGCTGTTACTGCAAATCATCATCAGGATAACGAAGTGGCGCTATCTGTCATCAACCTGGCAACGAGCGACAACGGGCTCGCGAGCTGTATTCACTAAGGGATACCGCAGGGTATCGTTGTAGCCATGGCAAAGGCAGGTAAAACCCTTAGGGGTTCTGCTGTATTATGGTTCGAATTTAAGAATTTATCTTGCTTATTTGTATTCAGGAAAACACAACGGGTCTATTTTGTAATCTAAATATATATATTTATTACAAATGTTGGCTTAGATTTTAGCATAATGCCAAGATACCATTAATCAAAAATCAATTAATAGGGCTAATCTGTGTTAATAATACTGATGCAAATGTTTCAACCAGGTCATACTCTTTTTGCTCTTAGTTCGTTACGTCATATGTAAAATTGTGTAAAACAATCCTTAGAGTACAGAGAAAAAGTTGTGTCGGGTACCTACAACTAAATAGAAACTATAAATACCAAATCCGATCTCTTCTTTCTTACGTGATTTTTCAAAGAAATGCAGTGAAATGTAAAACAAACAGTGTTCAGTCGATTTTTTTTACTAGGCAATTCTTAATTCTAACGTTATAACAAAAAAAAAACTGCAGGAACTAGTGAAAATTTTATTCCCGTTTCTTTTTTTTTTTTAAATGTGGCACTGATAAGTGTCCATTTATTCCTGCGTGATTTACGAAATTTTGCCTAATAAAACCCCTTAAGACAATAAATGCTCACGAGTTTTAACTTTTTTATAAAATTGATGATTGATTCAAAAACACCTGGCAGTAGACCAAAATATTTTTAGTCAGATTGGCCGAGTGGTTTATGTAAAGTTGAAATCAACAAGGTTCTTCCATCTTTACTTACTGTTGTGTTGGTGCAAATATACCCGCAGTATATTTGTTATTTAAATTAAACAAGTTAAAACCAAAATAAAAGACCTTATAAGTTCCTAATTAGATTAGAATGAACAAAATGTATACACCCATAAAACATAAGCATCTTACTATGTTCTATGTTTCGATACTGGTCAGGTGATCAGTTCTTTAAAAAAAAATACTAAATACTGTTCTCTATAACGTGTGAAAAAAAAAATTAAGTAAACTTAAATTGCACCAAAATCAGTTCGGTTATTTAAAACTTTACATAGAAAAACTATATACCTAATAAGTATCATTTTTTGTGTTTGACTATTTAGTTGGTAAATGTTGTTTATATGAAATGTTTTGAAATTTTCAAATGTCATTCAAGCTCACGACCGTCATAGTATAAATAGATCTCACTATCTCTGTGTTCAGTTGAAAGTTCGCTTTTTCTATGACAGAAAATTTTATTTATAAATATATCTAAACAATCAGATGTTAAGAGACAAGGCCTTTACCACTGACATATTACTTCTACTGACAATACTACAATACTGACATGGCTGTGCTTGTGCTTGGATCTGTAGCTGTGCCTATGACTGTGGCTGTGCTTGTGCCTTAGTGGCTGTGGCTGTGCCCGTGACTATGACTGTGCCTTGTGGCTGTGTCTATATCTGGTTATTTTTGGAATAACATGTAATTGATAAAAGTATAAAATAAATTCATTATTAATAAAACAATTAAACGATAATATTAAAGTAATTTCGCAATTTTCACATAGTTGAATAATTCAGGAAAACTAGTTTCTTAAGCCGCCTTTTAAGCGAATAAAAAAAAATTGTGCTTGGCGTTTTCTCTCTTCCTTAAAGTACTCCGAGAACGTAGTACTTGTCAGTATGGCCGTGTTATAATATATTAGTTAATGTAATCATATTTCCTAAAATATGAGTTAAAAACAAAAACAAACAGTTATCTTAAAATTTAACTACTACGTATTAAATTAAACCGAAATTATATACAGATACATAATCACCTCTTTATCCCTCGTGGGGTAGACAGAGCCTCGAGTCGTGAGACTCGAAGGCCACGTTTAGCTAAATAAAGTAAATAAATAAATTATATTGATGAAACAAAACAAAACTAAAATATGTTTTAAAAGTACCCGTCCCAACAGTTCATGAAGTACTTCTATTTATAATTCCCTGGGAATTATCATTATAAATGACACGTTGTATTTAACTGATAAAATAAACAGTTACTACTTTAAATATCGTGTAACGTTTACAGACGTTCTATTTGTTGAATAAATCGTGATATCTTATTACTAGCTGCTGCCCGCGGCTTCGCCCGCGTGAGTTTCCTTAGATGAAAAATCTTTTTGTGTTCCAAACTGTAGTAACCTAAACTCCAGTACTCAAAATTTCAGCTATTTGGTTATCCCGTGTCCCGCGGGAATATATTAGGTACTCGTAGTACAGTCGCGGTGTTAAAATGAATCAAAAGTGATATTTCATTCAATAAACGATCTTCGTCTGCTCGTTATCTACAATTTCCCGCGTACCACCACTACCACCCAGAGTCCCTCTTTATCCTATCCCGTGTCCTGTCTATTTATATGTCAGTAGAAAATGCTCATCAGGTTGAACGACTTTTGCTAAGGCCCCATTTCCATTTTTTATAGAGAAGAACTCCAAGAGACCAGCTAGGTCTCTTGGAGTTCTTCATCAGATGTTGCATAAACTTAAATTTTTATACGTCAGCAGAAAATGCTCATCAGGTTAAACTACTTTTGCTAAGGCGCCATTTCCATATACATATGTAATAGTGTAGCTGGTCCCTTGGAATTCTTCATCAGATGATCCTGATCTTCGATTTTTATACGTCAACAGAAAATGCTCATCAGATTGATAAACTTTTCCAAAGGTACCATTTCCATATTTCTTATAGTTTAGCTGTTCTGTTAAGGTTCTTCATCCGGTGTTCCAGTTTTCAAAATCACTTATAGCCTATATGTTGCCCAGGCTTAATAGCTATGCAACAAAAAAAGTTCTGTCAAATCCGTCCAGCAGATATTGCGTGAAACGCGTACATACATATACAGATGGACAGACAGACAGACAGACAAAAAATTCCAAAAAAATGTTTTTGCTTTCTGTTATTCTTTTTAAGTGTCCCTCAATCCATTTCAGTCAAAAATACTAAATGTACTGTACAGACAAAATATCTTTACTGTTTTATTATTATCCCACGACCCCTAAGCGCGAAGTAGAAATCACCAAAATTGCGCAGCGCCATCTATTGAAAATATTGAGAAATAATTTCAGCTTACATTTCTCATTTTATCAACGCCATCTATTGGATATTATTTTGCTTGGCACAATCAGTAGATGACCGGAAATAAATTTGCAAATGAATTTATTCGTTTCTTTTCAAAATTAAAAAAAAAGTAAGAAATTAATTCTAGAAAACAAATAAAAAACGAAAACAGAAAATTATTGTTAGTGGCTACTTTTTTGAAATATTTCTTTACTGAAATATTTAAAAAAATATAGAATTCTAAAAAACTAATACAAAACGCAAAAAAAATTGGAAAAAAAAAGTCACATCTGGCAGGATTCGAACCCTGTACTTAAAAAAATAATCCGCGGCCTCTACCAATAGGCCAACATGCAATGCTTGTGACTGGCGAAATTTCAAATGGGATTTGTCTAAAGGTACGCAAATTCACCCCTTTTTTTGGACTGTAGGGTTGAAATTGTGAACAACCCTTTCTTATGTGGGCAGTATATTGTATAATGAAGACACTAACCAAATTTCACGTTTATAGCTTTTATAGTTTCGGTTTTGTGATGATAAATTAGTTTACCTCCCCTTTTTTACCCCTTTAGAGGTTGAATTTCAAAAAACGCTGAAACACGCCATTGGTTATTTTTGTTGAGAAGCATTCTTGCCAAGTTTCAAGTAAATCAGTGAAGATTTTATTTTTTTTTCATACAAACTTTGCCCTCAATTTTAACCCCCTTAGGGGTATAATTTTGAAAAATCCTTTCTTATCTGAGCACTACGTATTAACATAAAACTTCGGTCCAAATTTCAAGTTTATAGCTTTTATGGTTTAGGCTGGGCGTTGATTTATCAAACACCCTTGTTCTTTTATATATATAGATAAGTAGTTATCATCATAACCATGTAAATATTTAATTAAAAGGTGATTTTATGTAACGTTTAATTACAACGTAATCACAAATAGAAACCTATACTAGTATTGTAAATAATATAATTTAATTATTCAATAAATTCTAATGGATTAAAAGATTATTTTTAAAGAAATAAAGTTGTATCATGCACCATCGAAAACAACACGTGTTGGTTGCGATTGGTAGGGATGGTAGGGTATGTTCGAATAAAACTACCCGACGCTCAGAGCGGAGCACATTCTGTGCTGAGTGATCGACTGGAGCGGACCTATCTTAAGTTAAGTACAAAACTTATTGTTTTAAATTTATACCGTTATGCTGTTGCTTTGTCATAAGAATATTTCTGTGTATTTTGATAATTTATGTTTTGTGGAATTTTATGAAAAACTGGCAGCCCATCTCGGTTTGTCATGGGTTTTTCTAGTAATAAACATAGCGAACGTAATTCAGAGATAATGTACAATTCTCATGGTAAAAGTATTTTTGAGGGGTGTCTATTAAAATACAGATTTTTATCACATCGATTATCATGTCCCAGAAAACTATTCCACGTTTTTCAATATATTTTTTTCTTAAAACATCGAAAAACTTATTATCGCAGTTTCATAATATCGAACAACATTTCCTAAAAAAACGTTATAAAATTTCTACTATTCCAAGAAAAACGATATATCAAACTAACATTTCACACATGTATTAAGATATCGATGTAACCATTTATAATAACATGTTTCAATATGTAACGATGCGCATCATAACTTTTAATCGCAGTAACGTTTCATCGAACGCTACATTCGCTTGTTGTTGCTTAAAACATGCAAAAAGGTATTACAAGATTAAGGCATACAGCAAGCATGCATGCAGCAAGCACAACAAACATGTAGCAAGCATCAGCAAGCATGCAGCAGGCATGCAGCAAGCATTCAGCAAGCATTCAGCAAGCATGCAGCAAGCATGCAGCAAACATGCAAGCAGGCATGCAGCAAGCATGCAGCAGGCATGCAGCAGGCATGCAAGCATGCAGCAAGCAAGTATTTCTGGGTGGCTCCACCAGAAGACTCGCTCCGTCGGCCCTTCGATTCATTCGGGCACTTAACCTCGCTCCGCTCGAGAGGTCGCCGGCTCGCTTCGCTCGCCACCTCCCCCCCTCGCTTCGCTTCGGCTTCGTGCCCTCATTTTCTCAGGACCTCCTTCGCGAGCCTTCTGGTTCCGCGCGAAGGAATAACACTCTAGTATATGACAAAGTTGAGCCACGTGGAGTCGGGGTGCTCTGAGTCGGATTTGTGATCCATTTATAATTAATGCACTAGCTATAAATTTACTGTTGATCAATACAATACTACCAGATTAATCTATCTAGATAGGGTAACATAAAAATGTAATATTTGATATTTCAAATATATTGCAAACTGAAACTTACGTGGAAATAAAATTATGGGTAACAAAACTTTGATGTTTCATTATTTCGATGAAATACATAAAATATGAAAAGAAATAACGATAGAGTGTGTTTGTTCGTAATGAATAATCGTTTAAATGAAATTTCGATGTAAACAGATTTAAGGATTTGTTACATATTGTATTAAAATATCTGCGAATGGTTTTATGGGACATGAAAATCGTTGAAGTAAATTGCGATAAAGTGATGGGTTCCCATTTTTGAGATATGTTCCATAATTTTGAGGTTACTCATTACAAACATATAAATCTTTCCTATTGATAAAATATTACGAAATTATATGTAATTGTTACTTCGTTACATATAAATCTAAATAGTTAATATGACTAAAGTAAATATCACGCTGATTAAGTGTAAGAAAATGTATAAAGTGACTTACAAATAAGTGTTTTATAGTAGTCACTTGATCACAAACATATGTTTGTTATATTGTTTTTGACGGTACATAATTGATGTACTTATTGTAAAACATACTGATACTATGATGAAAAAGAATATGTAAAAATATACAAAAGACCCCTTTGGCTCGATAGGGACCAATACTGTTCAAATGAGTTTCTTTCGGGATTTCTTCTCAGCAGTGGTCGGTCCGAAATCCTAGTAGTCTGTAGCTTTGAAATTAAAAGAAGTTGAGGTTCAATTATAAAAATAAACATTTGGTTCTGGTTAAACTTATTGTTTCTTTGTTCTCCCTCAACTACCTACATTTTGAATTGTTAGAAAAAAAAAGTAAAAGTTCAAATATATTCTTATAGTTACTTATTAAAATAAAATATATATATATAGTTATACATATATATACTGGCCTTTTTTCTAACACATGTTTATATTTGAGTGTGCCATATTTGTGTACACATACAAAAATAAATTAACTTTTTGTACACGAGCTCGTCATCTATCTAGAATAGCGGTATCTGTATATAAAACAGCTTTGACGAGAAAAAAGTGTGTTTGGAAGAGCACCTGTAATATACAATAAGTTACCAATCTCTCTCAAGTCAGCAGCAAGTTTAAAAACTTTTAAAAAGGACCATCACGAGCTACTTGTAGATAAATGTTAATACAAACTTGACGATTTTTTGGAGGACAATTTTTAGCTTCTTTGACAGTGCATTTTGTAGTAGGTACTAATTTCATTGTTATAAATTTATTTTCTTCATTATATTTGTACGCCACTTTGGCAGAATACAGAGCAGATATATGTATTTTTTTCACACCTGTATAACCTGTATTTACAAATAAACATATTTTGATTGATTGATTGATTTTGATTGAGACTACACATGCTTACTATATTAGGACAAAAAACAAATGAATGATACAAAGAATTAATTTAACTAGTGAGTGTCCTATAAATCTACCCACCCATCTTTGCGATGGACAGCGGCGACTTTATATTATAGGTACATCTGATGTGCTCTTTACTGTACAAATTTTGTGTATCACGTGTATCTGTGTGTGTTCCGTTTTGACATAGTCTGAAACGGTGGCTGATTGACAATATACATTTTACAATGTCGAGGAATTCATGAAGTCAAATTAATGGTTGTATTTTTATTTGCAACTAGAATAATTTTAATATAATTTATTATACTCGTAATAAACATAATCGTCCACTGTATGTGTATCGATTTGATACAAACTTGTAAATTTTACCATATGATTATTTCCTATTATTATTTTTTATTTGTATTGACGTATAACATAATTATGAAAAAATGACTTTGATTTATTTACTCTCTAGATATAGTCACGCCTTGTAATCGGCTGACAAAAAATAGAGATTAAATATTCAAAGATAAATGAGTATTGAGTATTCAAGTGACGGGTGAGGTGATAGATCAAGTGTATGGTAGTTATCTCATAGACCACCACTTTCTTCCGGTAAAGGAAAACATCGTGAGGAAACCTGCACATTGGCTGACTGTTTAGTTTACTTGTGTATATACGGATACTGCCACTTGATGGCGGTAGTCATAAATGTCATGCCAGATGCCTTTAGGCGACTTGAATAAAATCTGACACCAGTGTTAGTAGTAACACATTCGATAAGGAGAAGATATCACGTGTGAGTCAAATTGTTCTGAACCGCATTAGCCACGACAAGGATTCAAACTTGGGACCACTCGACCATCAGTGCTACTTTATGTGAGATCAAGTTATGTTGTCTTTCAAGTGTTCGTTCGAATAGCCGTTAAAGGGATATGGCCGTTCAAGGGATATGGCCGTTCAAGGGATGTGGCTGGTCGGGGAAATGGACGTCCAAACCCTAATTCAGAACTAGCTATATTAAAATGGGAACACAGACATATCGTATGGCGTAATGTACCTACATATAGTTTTAAAAATGACAGGAATACTTACACAATTTTCATACAATACTATACCTGAAATATTTCACTAAGTAACATGCTTTTCGTTTCCAGTCCACTACCACACCTACATTCACACTCATTTCACACTACTTAATTACAATTAATTTAAAAATGGAAAAGCCTGAAGTTGGCCCTAGTACAAAGGCGTTTATACGCCTTTTAATCCCTTCCAAAGTCTCCGGAATCATCTGGCAAATCATTTTGTGAACAGCGCAAGCGCGTAGATGACCAATTAGCGATGAGCTCCTACGATCTTAGTACAGACACTCAACTTTTATGGCACGCGAAAGGAATTCATTCTTTTAATTTTACATTTTAAAAGTACACGGAATGTACATATTTTTTCAGTCTTCTCTACACTTTCATTAGATATTTTAATGACTTTCTGACATTGTTTTTTATGAGCTTTTCTAAATATGTCAGTGAGGAAGCGTTGCCACAAAAACCCTTGCCACCTAATAAACTTATCGTTAATCGTCTACGTAGCGTAATATCTTATTTTCACAAATATTTCTGCGTCCATCCATCTTATTGTGACCACCTTTAAATGTTCTCAATTTACGCAAAATATGTGAATGTCTATGTTGATATGTGTTACATTAACGCAAAATCGACAAGACAGATTTCGATGAAAGTGCAATTTTAATTAAACTTTAAATAGCACATAGGCTTATCCAGAATTTCCCACGGGAGGGGGGCCCTAGGCCGGGTCTAGATTAATCATAAATGTGATTAACTAACCTCGAAAAAAATCAGAGTTTTTATACAACTAATTTTTTTTTTATTGACATGTACAGAAATAACTATATATAATAATATGTACAGTGTACCAACTGTCCCGAAATTTCTACGAGGAGTGATAGCTACTATATTAATAAAGGTAACGATAAAGGTGAACAATAAGTGGGATGGGTCAACATACATTGGACACGCGGCAACTTCACGCCAGTTCAGCAAAGTCGGACGTATTCGGTATTCTTCGTGCGTAGTTCGAATTCAGTTATATCATTCGGGAGCTAGATTGGCCGCATTTGGGTGTTTATGCAAATGAGATTCGATTTTAGCTCTACAAGAAAATATATGATAAGAATAGGCTGATTTTGGAAAAATGTTCGATTTAGTTAAAAAAGTGAATTGTTTTTTATTTAAATTGGCTTAAAAATAACACTTTTAAATAGTCATATGCATGCATTAGCGTAGATTAAACTAGATTAGTTAGTTGATTTCAGAAAATTACTTAAACCTAAGGTTACTACCATCAACATCACATCATCATCATCTCGTCGTCGACGTCATCTCGTGTCGGAGGCCAAGATCCACTTCGTATCGCTGTGCCGCAGTAGTAAGTAAGTAAGGTTACCATACCTCCGCCTGCAAAGCGCAAGTGGAGAAGAGGCTGCGCAACAAACTCCATTTGCATTTTCTCCTTTGACGTCACTTTAAATGTGTTATAATTAAGGAAATATCTATTACTAGCTTTTGCCCGCGGCTTCGCCCGCGTGAATTTCCCACGGGAACAGTGCTTTTTCCCGGGATAAAAAGTAGCCTATGTGCTATTCCAGGTCATTATCTACCTCTGTACCAAATTTCATCGAAATCCGTCCAGTAGATTTTGCGTGATTGACGTCACTTTAAATGTGTTATAATTAAGGAAATATTAGTATTATTATTCTTAAAAAACGAATATACATTAAATTGTAAAAAAAATAATAAAGAATTAAAGATGCATTCTTATTATCAATATATTGTGTTAAAAACTTAACTGTTGTATCTATAACAAACGCGAAATTAAACTGTTGTAGATTCGTAACTTAAAAGTTAGAATCTAGAAGTTACCAAAAAGCACATTGTCTGCGTCCTCCACCCGGCGGTCTTCGCCTCACTTCCCTTCGAAACCTACTTGCCCTAAGTTCGTCCCTGTCGATAGGGTGCAAACTCACGCAGGCGCAGAAAGTCTATACCACCGCCGCCCTGTCCGAGCGGCCGAATGCACGCGCCTAACGAAAAAAAAACTAAAATCTTCCCCCAAATAGACAAAAAAACGAAAATCTATCGTAAAACGCAGTGGTAGATCGTCCTTAGCCAATCCAGGCGACATGCCAATTTTCAGTGTGTGACTACCCTTTTTTAATTCATATTTCAAATTTTGTTTCTTTTATTTCCAGCCAGTGATAATGACTGTTAGTGCTGTGATTAAATATTAGATAGTGATCATATATTAGGCCTATAGACTAAATATTTTTTCACTGATATACGTAATAGTTTATTCATAGTTTGATAAAATCGTGGTTTTTGAATAGTTTTGTGATGTGAGGACAGGAAAGCGGCTTGCGTAACTTCGACCTGTGTAGGTGAGTATGCAATTAGTATAGTGAAAACATATATTTCATAAAGACAGACATATACAATGTTATTACTGTGACATAACACTCAAATTAGGGATCTAACATCGCAGCTTTTACACGCTTGCGTAGGTGCCTTCTTTGATAATAAAATGTTTTTATTAAAACGAAAGAAACCTTTGATTGCCCGTAACCTTTCGCCTGATGGTTTTACCACTTGCTATAAAGAAGATTTTTCTGTAAATTCATAACCATCACGTTTTTACGATTATACTCAGGGTCCAGTATTAAAGTATGAGCAATTTTTTGCGTCAACTTTCTCAATTTCGTTTCAATTTAGGAATATGATACAAAAAACGATATAAATTTTCTTCATATCACATTTGGCAATACAACGCATCGACATCTTCATATCCTCAACCTACCTACCAATTCATTGGATATTTTCTGTATTTATCAAAACATTTCTAAAACAAAGACTTCTAGAAACAAAGAGTCCTTACTAGTTCCATGGGACAACTACGATGGAACTAGTGAGACAAGTCTGATTAAGTTTTGTTTCACTTGTTCAAAGTCAATGGAACTACTGAGAAAAAAAATCTCACTTGTTCCATTGAACTATTTGCCAATGGAACTAGTGAGAGTGATTCCATAATTTTATTTCTGATCTGACGCGATCATAAAATATCCTTTCCCAACTATTTTCTGGCAAGATTGTACAATCGCATAGTTCATAAACATAAATAAATATATAGAAACAAATCCTCACAAACATACAACTAAGCAGTTCACGTGGATCCCCTCAGAAATCGGGCCCGGATCTTGATGGACGAACTGTCATGACCAACCAAATTTTATTCAAAAGATAATCAAAACGACCTTATTTGGTGAATATTTTGCCCGATTTTCCCAGTCAAAGCTAGTTTGCCTGGTTCATAACTTTTAGCTAGCAAAATTCTTTCTTCAATCCTTTTTATATCCCTATGAAGTTAAGGGATGAAAGTAAATAATCGGTGAAGGGGTCGGAAACATCTCGAGGGCAGCTGAACAGGTAGCGTTACGAACTACGAAGCACCCTTGAAAGTTGGAAAGCTCCACTGTTCTTTCTTATATAATAGAGTGATAGGCACAACCCTACCTACTTCTACCCACCATAGCAAATAGAACCATTGTATTTTGCTTATTTTTTGAAAATTAAAATATAAGAAACAAGCAAATTATTAAAAAATAAAAGACACGACTGACAACTCACATAGCCGGTCACTCTGAGTAATGCAAGAAATCTAAAATTACCTCTCACATCAAAATCTGTTAAGCTGTTCAGGACTTATGATGGCATAAAGAAACTTATATACATACTTACATGAACCCTGAAAACATAACACTCCTTTTTTTGGTCAGTCGTGTAAAATGCTAGTGTCCACATTTCAATCAATGAAAATAGTTTTAGTTTAACAGTTTTAGTTTTTTAATGAATAAATATAACAAATAAACGTTGTTTTTGTAGGAGTATTGATAAGTAACATCAATTCTCTATATGTGTGTAACATCAATACCAATGAATAGTGTCTTGAAAAGAGACGGAAGTGTGTAAGAGGAAACCGGGGAAGCAGACGCAACTGTATTTGACCAATGAGCGATGGGAACTGAAATATCAGATGTAATTATATACTCGATTTTTTTCATATCTTCTCTTCGAGTCTTTTGCTATCGATTTTACCCCCGTTCTAAGTTCAGTAGGCCAACGATTAGTACAACACTTGACTCAATAACCGTTTGACGGTCCATATACTTTACAACGAGTCATTACTAAAACGTTAGCTACTGGAGGAAACTCCCGCTGACCTAAAAACCGACATGTTGGAGCTTGCATCAGATTGTACAACCAATTTTATTGGGGTGAGATAAGCAACGAACGGGACAAAGTGGTTGGAATTGTTACAAGCTTTTATTTAACTTGCATTGTTTGTACTCGTATGTGAGTAAGTTTGTGAGTATAATGTTCTTCCAATTCAAATCTTGAAACGAAATGAATTTTGAACCATTTAACATCAATCGAATGAGTTGTTTAAAACACACATTAGTTCTAAATAAGTAAATAAATCGTTTATTTTTCTCTCCAAATTAGGTTTACAATATAACTCAAATATTGTAAACCTAATTTGGAGAGAAAAATAAACGATTTATTTACTAGTAATAATATTGTAAGCGAAGTACAAGGCAAAGGACCTAAGCTAAGAGGAGAGAACTGGTGCCTGAGATAAGTAGGTAAGACCTCCTGTAATACAGGTCACCAGGCTCCCTCCGCCCTTATAATAGATCGTACAATGTACATCATGCATGGCACAGGCAATAGATGTAAGAACAGTAAAAAGTGATAGAAAGAATATAATAAACAACAATCAAAAGTAAATGAAGAACAAAGTAAGTAAAACTAGGATAAGCGTAGAAGAATGTGCTGTAGAGATGTGGTGTGGTAGTGATTGTGTAGTCGTATTGGATTGTGTGTATGATGTGTGAGAATGAGTATGTTCAAAATAAAATGGGAAAGAGTTATGAAATAATTAGAAGGAGATTTTCAATGGAATCATAATCAACAGACATCAGCCAGTTATGAAGAGTCTTTTTGCAGCGATTTCTTGTCAACGGATATATTGTGAGGAAATGATTAGCTCTATTATAAAGAAAGGCGCCAAGAAAACAGTAGAACATGTTGGTTGACTGGTAGAAAAAGCCCCAGGCTTTAAGTCCGCCTTTTACTTTTGTAATAAAGTTCAATAAATCCTAATCCTAACTAATATTATAAATGCGAAAGTGAGTTTGTTTGTTTGTTTGTTTGTTACCTCTTCACGCTTTATCTACTAAACCAATCTTCCTGAAATTTCGTATACACATAGCTGGAAGTACGGAGAAGGACATAGGGTACCTTTCATCCCGAGAAAAAACACAGTTCCCGTGGGAAATTCACACGGGCGAAGCCGCTGGCAAAAGCTAGTAAATAAATGAACCTGCGAGCAAAGCAAGTATTAAAGTGTTCAGTATTACAGGCAGCTGTTCTTCTTCTTCTATTTTCGTAAAGATAGCGATTGTATTTGCAATTTGAGTGCATTTTGCGGATTGTCGAGTAAATAAAGATTTGCCTTACTGTAAGCACTTCCCATTTTTGATAAAGATCGAAGGTTGGATGGCGAAAACGGAGGAAGGCTGCAACTTTCAGTATAGCACGTTGAGCACGTTCCACTTCGATAATATGTGTCTTCGCCCCAGGAGGTTATTCAGAAGGGGGGTTAGGCGGTCAGCGAAAATTCATATGAAGCGGCTGAGGCGGGGGGGGACGTCCCGGTTGCGCGCCATTCACATTTTTATCAAAAAGTTAATAGAAATGTTTAGTTTTTCAAAAATTTAAATCAGTCACGAAATCGAAAAGGTAAAATACCTTTGTGTTGGTGATTTTAAAACATTTTTTATTATAAAACACTGATGTTATGTGTATTCATATGAAATTTTAGAGGTAACTTTAGGATTTTTTTCTATCGAGCAAAATTTTTCCCATCGTGTTTTGGAAACAGTCCTCCCTTTAAACATATGTTAGGATGAGGTTATAGTAATGGTATATAACTAGGGTCATAAATAAAGCAAAGTAGGTTAATCCACATAATTTTATTAAAACTTTCCAATTAAAGTTGTTTATTCTGAATTGTGTCTCAATATCTTTTAATTTCAAAGCTACATACTACTAGGGCTTCGGAACGACCACTGCTGAGAAGAAACCCCGAAAGAAACTCATTGAACAGTGTTGGTCCCTATTGTGCCAGAGGAGTCTGTTATATATTTTTAATTATTAATTTGTTTTTATCATGTAACAGTTACATTATCAGTTAACAGTAAGTACACAATAAACATGTTACGTCTGTAATCGAGAAGCGACTATTAAATACATATTTATAAAGGCTCTTTACGTATTCTAATAACAAACATCTTGAATAATTAGTATTACGATTATACCAAGAGTAAAGAATGCTACTCTGCAAAGCGACACCATTAATTTTATTTCTACCCTTTAACAACACTGCTGAGTAATAAAATATCGTTAAGCACTAGCAATTACATTACAACAATTGTTATATAGAATTTAACTTTACTAGCAGTATAAATAACTAATCCTGCGTTCAAACATGACCTTCACAACACAGAAAGGTTCTACTTATCTTTCGTTGCAATGTTCGCTCCACGACGCGTCAACCAGAAGTGACTGTTGAATCCCCTCCTACCGTCACGTTCACTCGGTATTTTACAACATCTATTTTTATTAATTCACCCTCATTTCTTATTATATTTATAAATCTTTGCTGTTTTTATATAAATATATATACTATATATATTTATCTACATAATTATATAGTTTTAGTGCCATATTTCTTACAGTTCGTCCATCCTGACGAATTTGGTTCCACGCAAATTTATTCGAATGAAGTTGTACCTGTAATGAAATGTAGATTATAGTAAACGAAATAACAACTTGATATGCATATACTTTTATAACCAATAAGTAGGTATGTATAAGACCATGATTGTAATTATTTTCAAAATTTTCGTCCGTCTATTCCTTGTATAAAAACAATATAAAACCATTATGTATATAATGTGGACCAATAGAAACCTTGAACTTTTTAGTATGTATTGATTGTCATAAGAAATATATATCATTTCACGAATCGTCCAGACTGACGACCATTAACTGTTTAATTAAAATTTATTATTTCGATCGTTAGAATAACGGCCCATTGTTTACATTACAATATTTTATATATGTACTGAAAATATATATATTTTTTTCATTGTCTAGATTGCCAGCCCATATAAAATCCTTTGCATTTTCATCATCTGTATAGACGGCCCATTAATAGATAAATAAGTAATAAATAATCGTGTATACAATAAATGCCATAAATTCTTATTATTTTCATCGTCCTTATTGACGGCCCTTTATTTCATCGCCTTCAATTTACGGCTCTTTTTATTTTTTTTTCATCATCTTACTTGACGGCCCTTAGAATTGAGTAGAATACAATAGAAATCAATTAATTTATATAAGTAGTAAATATAAGTAGGTGTTAACAATCCGAAGTGCAACATATTCTGCCGTAGCTCGCGTAGGAGTGTCAAATATTAAATTTACATATATTTAAATTATCAAAATTGATACATTTATCAATAGTTTTTCATTAATAGTAGTAAAAACAACCTGCATATTCATTAAAATCTATTCAATTCTTTTATTTCATCGTATCATTTCACGGCCCTTTTTTTTTTCATCGTCTCGCTTGACGGCCCTTTATTACATCGTCTCTCTTGACGTCCATTATTAAATTACATAAATAAATATGTATATTATATAAATAAGTATATTACATCGTCTCTCTTGACGGCCCTTTATTATAACATCGTCTCACTTGACGGTCCATAAATAAATATGTATAATGTAAATAAGTATATTACATCGTCTCTCTTGACGGCCCTTTTTTTTATAACATCGTCTCACTTGACGGTCCATAAATAAATATGTATATTATATAAATAAGTGTATTACATCGTCTTTCTTGACGGCCCTTTATTATTACATCGTCTCACTTGACGGTCCATTATTAAATTACATAAATAAATGTGCATATTATATAAATAAGTGTATATCTTCTTTTTTTTTCTCACATGTCTAAATACGTCATTATTTTATTTTAAATCCTTTGTATTTTCATCGCTTGTATTGAGGGCCCATTATTATTATTAAGTAAATACAAAAATAATAAATGTATGCCTTAACCAATTCCTTTTTTTTTTCATCGCCTAATTGGACGGCCCATTACATTCACTTAAAAGTGACTTTCCATTATTTACATGTTACATGAACTTTTTATAGAAAATACCTCTTATCATAATACCATACATGCAATGGAAAATGCTGCTCAGCAGACGTATACCCATTATTATATGAGTAAAAGATCATTTTTTTGTCTGGCCCAACATCGTTTAAATGATTTTTTTTCCATCGTCTTGCTGTACTGAGACGGCCTATTGACACCAGAAACTCTTTAAAAATATTACTAACTACATAAGATTTCTACCTGTATAAGAGTAATAACATTTTAATTAATTGAATCATCTTAACTCCGTAAGCCCGAATTAACTTTCAAAATGTTCTCTTTACAAACAATGTTATATAGCCACCTATAAGGCTATTAAGGCACCTATATCTTATACCTAATTAACTTGCCCTTTTTTTGTTACCTATCCCAATTCCACCTAGACTATGGTATTGGTTATGGATCTAACATAGAGCATTGTCGGGATTTTTGCCTTGAGTAATTTGAACCTGTTCCGCCGTTCATTTCACCTTAGTAGGTAGTACTGGAACCCTCTGAATTACTACTTCTTTTTTCAACTGAAATAAGTATTGTGATGTTGGCTCATTCACGCTCAATCATATGACTAGTATAAGACTATAATTTTCGGCTCTGACTGATAGTTCTGACGAATTCAAATAATAAACCATTGAAATCTTAATGAGTCGTTAAGTATAATAATATAAAATTTAGTTGTATTTCTGTGTTGAATACTATTGAGTTAGAAGGACCGATATATAATAGGAGCCATATTATACTGGGTTGGGTACTTATTGAAACAATTATCTATGAAAATATATATATAAACATAGGACTTGATTTACCCACAATATCTTTCTTATTTCACTGTATTGGCGTAATGTATGAAATAATCAAATTAAATAAACAAGTAAGTACTTCAACTATATAACTTTAAAGTGCATAGTTGGAGCATCCAGAAAAACATTATTGCCGGGCGAGATCGTCGTGCACAGTCAATGACGACGTCGTCACAGCTACCCACCCCTTTTTTTGCAATATTTTTTTTGTGATGTGTCGAACTACAAGTTTGTCTTGTATAGAAGCTTGCTCAATAATGTACTTTTGCAATATTGAAATCCCTCAATAAGTGAATTCTTTTATGTACCTAATCATGAGAAATAAAATTATTCTTTAAACTTTTATTCCCTATTGTTTGTATGCCGATCAACAGTCATACCCTTACGAAACCTTTACAATCACTGATATATTTAAATCAGTTAGTGTCACACGACATAGGTATGATTGAAGTAAGTACCCATGTTTCAAAAGTAAGCAAAGAAACATCCTTTATCGGAATTTGTTAATAAATAGGTTAAAATTTAAAAATATATTTGGAACAATATACTCCTACTGTATCTAATCTGTGCCACTACCCACAGAAATTAACTGCAAGTTGCATTAGAACAAACTTGATAGATAAGTCGATCTTTTACAATGAATCCAACGCATTGATTAATACGTGCGCGCGCTAGTGACCACCTCTTGATTAAATGAACTAGCACATCACTATATATGATTTTGTACTTTATACACCAGGAGTAAGTAAAATGAAATGCAATATTTAGTAAACGTGATTCATCGATCACAAGCATAGAGCAACATGGACTATTGCCGCGCGGAAGTCCCTGGTGCTCGAAGATCACAAGCATCAATGGCGCAAATAGGAAAAACATTAACCAGATATAATTAGGTGATCAATAGACAGAACTTGTTCTTTCTACTCGTAACTTCTACTATCCCTACTAAATATTTTATTTACGCAGTATAAATCCAATTTACTATAAATTTATGTAGATTGGTTAACCCCCGTTTAATATTATTGTTTTAACGCTTTGCGGGGAATAGAACAGATTTAATACTTAATAAAATACATTTATCCACATGCAATAGGTTACGTAATACCTATTACAAATAGAATCATGTATTGTATATGTGAAATGTACCTACATCAATAATAAGTACTCAATGCATTTTTTTTTATTATATGTATACCTATGATTTGTTTACAAGAGATTTAATTCAAGTGAAGTGTTAATAAACCTCATTCCTTTAACGCAATTATTTAACTTCAACGTTTTCCTAATAACTTGAAATTTAGTCAAATTGTTTTGTTACCTAGCGTTTTCGTCATTTATTTATGACATCAACTAGCTCGTTTCGTCTAGATGCCAATGAACGACGACTTGATAATATTTTAATATTATTCGTAATGACTGGATGAAACAATTATAAATTACTTATTGTTACCGGTAACATAATTTAAAATTACTCTTTTATTTTTTTACGCTGCATAAGTATACAATATTCTACCCTCAAAACAGTAGTTGTACTGATAATTTTATATAAACTAAGTATACTACATCTATAGTTATCCTTCATAATGTATACATAATATGGGTATATGCCATGTATATATGAAGGTATTATTGTTCACTAAGCATGAGCACATAAATATAGCATATTTATAGAAGTATAAAGACTAACGTAAGGCGAGTTGAAATACAAATCGTTTTTTTTTTGTTACCGTCGCAAAATATGTGAATATCTTATTTTGTATATTTTATTTATGAATATAGAGACGAATTGTAGTTACGGATACATTGTTACGCACTGGTATTTACTACAGTTATGACACACTCAACAGAACAGTTACAGTATAGGAGATAGGTGTTGTATGTTAACGTACGTACGTATGAAGAGGAATCATACAAAAACTCTCCAATCAAACTTATGAGATAAAACCACGACTATTCATTATATTTATAATACAAACAAGTATTTTTGCAGTAAGCACCTTACAGTATAAAATTACATATTTTAAGTAACTGATAAGGTGTACGCTGGGACGATTGTTATTTGAGTTTCATAAAGTATACCTGTGTATGTTCATAGAAAAATAAAATCTATATATATGTATATATATTTTTTTATGTACATCTTGTAGTTTCATCAGCTTTGCAGCATTGCATCTCGATTGCTAAAACCTAATTTGTTTTGTAAACGCTTCCTATTCTTCACAGTACAAACAAAGTTATAATTAGTTTTGATCATTTGCTAATTTGTCCCTGTTAAAAGTACTGGGTAAATTTCAAAGATTATTTCACCATTAGAATAGGCACAACATTATCTTTGAGTAACCTAAGCTGAGTATAATGTTCACTGGTGGTACGAGACTACGACTGTACGTTAGTGCTACGTAAGTAAAAATATGTTTATGCTATGGTAGGTATTTCTTTTGTCGAGTATTTGTCCAACATAATTTACCCACATAATCAAGACAGTACTGAAACTTAGCTCAGTGTTAAACCTAGCTAGAAAGATTTATTCATCACCTGAAATAACTACTTTACATACATATTTACATAAATAGCCACTTGTTTAGCCAAAAAGTTTCACCTGAATTTATATATTTTATTTTGTATACAAGTTTTATTTTTTATTAGTATTATTTTTTTATTGTTTCTCTTTTTTATTTTTTTATTTTATGGCATCCACGGAAGACCAGCGTCGTGGTTCACGCCACGACATATGCTGAGTGGAGACCATTTTGGTACAATTGTAGTAATTACTTGTTCTGTGTTCATGGAATATGTATTTTTTGTATCAAATAAACATTTTTTCTTTCTTTCTTTCTTACCTGAGCAAATAACAAATTTGATAGTGAGCAATTAAGTCGTCTGAGATTTTAGGCCACACATAATAATATATGCCAATAAACTTCAAATTTAGCAAATAACTAACGTCTTAATCATAATAATTAGAACGAGCTCACCGCGTTGATCTTGTAGTCACGTAGTCACCATGTAGTCAGCATCAGCTGAACTGGTAGTCGAGCAGTTGGATACACCTTGCTTGTTCTACGTAGCATTTAACTTCGTCTGCGCGTAGTATCCCGCTTCTGAAAATTGTTAGGATGAGGTTATAGTAATGGTATATAACTAGGGTCATAAATAAAGCAAAGTAGGTTAATCCACATAATTTTATTAAAACTTTCCAATTAAAGTTGTTTATTCTGAATTGTGTCTCAATATCTTTTAATTTCAAAGCTACATACTACTAGGGCTTCGGAACGACCACTGCTGAGAAGAAACCCCGAAAGAAACTCATTGAACAGTGTTGGTCCCTATTGTGCCAGAGGAGTCTGTTATATATTTTTAATTATTAATTTGTTTTTATCATGTAACAGTTACATTATCAGTTAACAGTAAGTACACAATAAACATGTTACGTCTGTAATCGAGAAGCGACTATTAAATACATATTTATAAAGGCTCTTTACGTATTCTAATAACAAACATCTTGAATAATTAGTATTACGATTATACCAAGAGTAAAGAATGCTACTCTGCAAAGCGACACCATTAATTTTATTTCTACCCTTTAACAACACTGCTGAGTAATAAAATATCGTTAAGCACTAGCAATTACATTACAACAATTGTTATATAGAATTTAACTTTACTAGCAGTATAAATAACTAATCCTGCGTTCAAACATGACCTTCACAACACAGAAAGGTTCTACTTATCTTTCGTTGCAATGTTCGCTCCACGACGCGTCAACCAGAAGTGACTGTTGAATCCCCTCCTACCGTCACGTTCACTCGGTATTTTACAACATCTATTTTTATTAATTCACCCTCATTTCTTATTATATTTATAAATCTTTGCTGTTTTTATATAAATATATATACTATATATATTTATCTACATAATTATATAGTTTTAGTGCCATATTTCTTACACATACGTTCTACAATACATATCAGAAATTTCAGGGCAAAAACTCTTCAATTCTTTAAACAGCAGCTTATAGAAAACAGCCAATATTGCCGTTTTCACATACTGAGAGCCCTTAAGGATTCGCAGAGCGACAGATAGACAGTTTGTTGAGACAGACAGTTCTGATGAGTGCACCGTATTAAGACCTTAAACATAAAGCCGAGAACAGAGAAGTGTGGCGTATACTCCATCGACAAGAGCGCGGCTCTTAAATAAGAAGAAGAGTGCACCAAGATCGGCTTCCAACGAGGGAAGGAAATATTTTTGTCACACATTCAATGCATCAAGATAACTTTGTGTAAACTCGTGCTTTTTTGTAGTTTTACATGACTATTTGGTGTTTGTGTGTGTGATTTGCGGTCAATCATCGTATAGTGCTTATTTCTTCAATGTGAGCCATACATTGACATGACAAAACTAGTAAGAATAGTAGATAGAAACTGGTACACGTAAAAGCTAATTATTAAAAATACTCACAACTCACATAGCCTATGTCACTCGGAGGAATGCAAGAAATCTCAAAATAACTCTCACATCAAAATCTGTTCAGCCGTTCCGGACTTATGATGGAATAAAGAAACTTACATACATACTAACATACATGATGAACCCTGAAAACATAACACTCCTTTTTGGTCAGTCGTGTAAAAAGACAAAAATACTTTATTGAAACTTGGCCTTCACAGGCATTTTTATATCAAAATTTCTCATTAATTGTTACTTGTATTATAAATCTCTAAGCTACAAACTACTAGCATTTCGGAACGACCACTGCTGAAAAAAAATGCCGAATGCCGGTTACCAAACATGCCATGTGAGACTAAATAAAATTGGTTAAAGAATATACTATATATATATATATAATGTGGCGTAAGGGGCATAACATCAGTCCAAGTCATCCTCACCTGCACGTGGTGCGCCCTGCTATAAACCAACGAGGCTCTGGCGACCCACCACACGCACTGGACCAGCGCGGTGGGTTATGGTCCAAATCCCCCTTTATGATTTCCACACATAACCAAAGGCCCCGAGTGCCCGGCGACCCCAGTGGCTCGTCTGGCTCTGACGGATGCCGGACGAGCCCTGGGGCATGGGGTGCTAAGAATCCCCGGGTGAGATCGATCTCCCGTCAAACGACTATGGCAGCGAAACTGGATACCGAGAAACTACATATTTTAACGTATAATGTCTGTACTTTGCTACACGAAGAACGTTTTCTAGAACTGGAACAAGCTTTAACAACTATAAATTGGGATATAATAGGTCTTTCTGAAGTGCGCAGAGAAGGTGAACAGATTCTGGAAAAAGAAAATTGCATATTTTACCACTACGGAATACCTGGCGGGCAACATGGAGTAGGATTCCTTGTAGCAAACAGGTGGAAACATAACATTATTGAATTTGTAGGATACTCTGAGAGAGTTGCAGTGCTGAAATTCCAGATTACCAAGCAACACACACTAACCGTAGTGCAGGCTTATGCTCCTACCAAGACATATAACGACGCAGAAATAGAGCGATTTTATGAAGTACTGAGCAAAGCATGCGATGAACATAAGAGTACGTGGAATATTGTACTCGGTGACTTTAATGCTAAAATTGGGATAGCAAGCGAATTAGATGACAGGCAAACACTTGGACCGTATGGGTTAGGAGTCCGAAATGATCGCGGCACACGCCTTATTCAATTTGCTTTCGAACGTAATTTGAGCATAAGCAACAGCTACTTCATGAAAAAACAACAACGACGGTGGACATGGGTGGGGCCGAATCCGAATGTAAAAAATGAAATAGACTATATCCTCTCCTCACATAATCATATTGTTAAAAATGTCACAGTCATTAATAATATAAAATACAGTTCAAATCATAGACCAGTCCGAGCTACGATAAAATTCAACATTAAAATTCATCGCTACTATTTATTTAAGAACAATATTAAAAGAGTTAATAAAGACACAATAATAAACAATTACAAACAGTTCAACTTGGAATTAAAAAATAGCTTCAGCCTGCTAAACACTTCAGAGGACACTTCACATCCTGTAGATATACAATATGTTAACATATTAAAATCAATCAAAACAGCTTCTCAGAAAGTGGCACATACCAACAAGAAAATCCAAAAACTCACACAACAGACCATAGATCTCATAGAATCCCGGCAACTTGCAAAAAATAGTAACAACCCAAATTATAGCATCCTTGATAAGCAAGTTAAGCGAAGCATCCGCTGTGATATGAGAACTTATAACACACAGCTCGTAGAGCAAGCACTTGAACAGGGAACATCACTCAGGATAGCTAAGGAAGGCATCAGCAGACACAAAAACTGGATAACAAATTTGAAAGATAAACATGGAAAAACACACACAAATCAGAATCAAATAACCCAAATATGTACAGAATTTTACAAGACCCTTTATTCCGACTCCACCCAAGTAGATGATTCTGAAAGCCTTCTTCAGTCATCTGATAAACCTGTTTATCCTATTACCATAGGAGAAGTGCGTATCGCATTAAAATCTATGAAGTACGGAAAAAGCCCTGGAGAGGACGGTGTAACTTCAGAAGCCCTCAAACTTGGTAAACATGAATTACTGCCTTATCTTACCCAACTGTTTAATTCTATTCTATTATCAAATAAATTACCGCAAAACTTTTGTCATTCTAATATAATACTATTATTAAAAAAGGGAGATAAATCAAATATAAATAACTACCGTCCAATAAGTTTAACTTCGCATTTATATAAACTCTTTATAAAGATAATACAAAACCGAATTGCACCACATCTTGATGAAGGTCAACCTCCAGAACAAGCCGGATTTCGTCCCAACTTCTCCACCACTGACCACCTCCATACACTGAATCAGATTATAGAAAAACACAATGAATACCGCAAGCCTCTGTACATAGCATTCATAGATTACACCAAAGCATTTGATAGCCTTAAACACCCAGCCATTTTTACAGCCTTAAAAAACCAAAACATTGATACCACTTATATTCAAATACTACAAAATATATATCGCAATAGCACAGCCTCCATTAAACTTCAAAAACCTGGACCAGTATTTCCCATAGAACGAGGGGTCAAACAGGGCGACCCGCTATCTCCACAATTATTCACAAGTTGTCTTGAGGAAATATTCCGAAAGCTTGCTGATTCATGGGTGACAGTGGGCATTGACGTCGGCGGACAGAAGTTATCAAACCTCCGTTATGCTGACGACATTGTTCTTTTTTCCCAAACGGCAGCTGAACTACAACAAATGCTGGAAGATCTGAGCTCGGCGAGCCTTGAGGCTGGACTTGAGATGAACCGGTCAAAGACCAAAATAATGACAAACAGCACCAAATATAAGATCGAGGTAAATGGGCAGGAATTAGAATATGTCGAGGAGTATATCTACTTAGGCCAGTTAGCAACCTTCGGCAACAGGCAAGACAGAGAAATCGATCGTCGCATCGAAAACGCCTGGAAGAGCTACTGGTCGATGAAAACGCTAATGAAGGGAAACCTTCCACTTTGTCTCAAGCGCAAACTCCTCGACATGTGCATTCTGCCTATTCTTACCTATGGTGCTCAAACTTGGTCACTAACCGAAGATCAAAAGTCCAGGCTCAAGGTCTGCCAACGAGCGATGGAGCGCAGCATACTAGGTGTACGCCGCATAGATCGGATAAGAAATACCGACCTGCGCTCCAGAACTCGGATTGTAGACGTAGGCGCCAAGTCAGCCAAGCTAAAGTGGAACTGGGCTGGACATGTTTGCCGCAAGCCGCCAAATAGATGGGCCCGACTAGCTACCCTATGGGTACCAGAGGGGTGTAGGCGAAGGGGAAGACCGCGAAAGAGATGGCGGGATGACATCGAAAGTTATCTGCGGGAGTGGAAGCGGGCTTCACTCAACAGAGAATTGTGGAAGGAGAAAGGGGAGGCCTTTGCCCAGCAGTGGGACACATCACCAGGCTAAAAAAAAAAAAAAAAAAAAAAAAGAATATACAAGTAAAAGCTTAAATAAACAGTTTCTAAAGCGTTTATAAGATCATATCTGCTCCCTCGCCACACGGGTGCTTCTTAAGACTAACATAATTTAATATGCTCTCGAGCAAGCTAACTGGTTTGCACACTGCGTTAGCAGTCTATTCTGAACTAAGTTTATTGTCTAACAGTTTTCATTGCTTATAGAACTTAGTTTTAATGAGCATCGTGCACGTAAAGTTTTATTATGTTCGGTTTATCAAAGAAGTTGTTAATTAACCCGCGAAAATCAATAAAGAAATCTTAATTACATTTTTGGATTTTTTCCATCATTGGACACCATAGAGCTAGCAAAAAAATAGAATGATTTTTTTTTCTATGTCTATGTTGGATACTTACTGATACAGATTTCGATATTTTGGTTTTGAAAGTGGCTGAAGCAACAACACAAAGGCAAAAGCGCTGAACGTAGAAACTTAAAATTTTTCAGAGAGCTTCTTAGAAGCGTATGTGAGCATTAAGAAAGAAATTTTGGAAATTCCACACCAAAGTAGGTGAAAATAAAATTCACTCAGACAAAGCCAAGCGCAAAACTAGTTTATACATGTATAATTTTTTTAAATCCCCAATTTCGTACGAGATCATACCCAAGGGCATATCTAGTCCTAACTTATATTATAAACTAGCTTTTGCCCGCGGCTTCGCCCGCGTGAATTTCCCACGGGAACAGTGTTTTTTCCCGGGATAAAAAGTAGCCTATGTGCTATTCCAGGTCATTATCTACCTCTGTACCAAATTTCATCGAAATCCGTCCAGTAGATTTTGCGTGATTGAGTAACAAACATCCTCACAAACTCACAAACTCACAAATTCACAAACTCACAAATTCACAAACTCACATCCAAACTTTCGTATTTATAATATTAGTATGGATGCGAAAGTGAGTATGTTTGTTACCTCTTCATGTTTTATCTACTGAACCAATCTTGCTGAAATTTCGCATACACATAGTTAGAAGTACTGAGAAAGACATAGGGTACCTTTCATCCCGGGAAAAAGCACTGTACCCAGGAAATTCACGCGAGCGAAGCCGCGGGCAAAAGCTAGTATATTATAATTTCACCAACAAGTCATAAGTAAACAATGACCCACAAAATATGATGGATTAGGTATGTATGGTAGTTTTTATTCCATAAATAAATAACAATGTTCGCAACTTCGTATTCAGCTCGCTAGAGCAGGCCATTTTTTATTCTATTACGGACATAATAGAGTCCACGATGGCTTGGTTATTAGTATTAATATTGTATACAGTGTATTCATGAGTTTCTCATATACCCTTACTAACTGCCAAATAAAATCGATAGTATTAACCTATATTTTTCGGCGATAGTGGTGGATGTAATGACGACGTTCTTATTAATTACTCTAGAAATCATTTTATCATCTATGTACCTTTTTTATATTATCTGGGATGTATTCTCATTCCATTTTCCTTTGTCTTCAGAAGTAATTTGATATAATTTAAAAAAATATATTGATTTCAGACGAAAATTTTTTTTTGCAAAAACTTTAATAGTTATCTCACAATAAAATATTCATAGTTTCAATCATTGTAACTGTACTATTTTTTTTTAATATGCACCACGTTAAAACATACATTTTCAATTTCCCTTTCACTCGCTACACACGTAGTATCGTAGCAAAATTCGTAGCATCGTAGCTATGCAACTACTAAATTTGTAGAGTCGCATCGTAGCTAACCTTAACTTTGAAAAATTCGTAGCTTCTTTGCTACGCAACACCAAACTTTAATAAATTCGTAGCGTCAAAAGTCAAAGTCAATTTTTTTTATTGAAACTTGGCCTTCAAAGAAGGCTCTTTTTCACGTCGAAAACTAATTATTTAATCATAATATGTCTCAAAGCTACAAACTACTAGCATTTCGGAACGACCACTGCTGAGAATAAGACAAGACAAGAATACTTTATTAGCACACAAGATCACATAAAAAACAAGAAAATAAATGCCGAAAGAAACTCATGAGACAGTTTTGATCGCCTACGTCGCGTCGTAGCCTTAGATCATTTTTTTTTATTCATAGAAACGCATTTCAATGACCAAATATGCTAAGGCACCTCTTCTCGTAACTGCATTGCATCGAAAATGAAGGTGATTTTCAAATTTCAGCTCAATCGGTTGAGGTTAATTCAACATTCAGTTCCAAGATATGTCCACTAATTTTGCAAACAAACAAGTCAAGTCAAAAGCTTGTAAAACATACATTCATACATAGAATCACGTCTTTATCCCTTACGGGGTAGACAGAGCCAACAGTCGTAAGACTCGAAGGCTTGTAAAAAAGCCTGCATTTTCTAAATTCGACAACTCAATATGCATATTAAATGTGTCAACAGTACTTCCAACTCAATGCTCACTCGAACATTCCATTTTGAGCCTTACCTTCTTAACAAGAGACTCGAATGAAAAGGCTAACACGTTTTCTGAAAAGTCCATTTAATAATCCGAGTATTAGGGCTGCATGATGCATTGCGCCATTTTAACGCCCGTCGCAGTGCCGTGTTGTTGAAAAAACAACCCATTTCCAACTTTAACGTGATGGTAGTAAGGCACAAAATTGCTTGAAGCGTTTCGGATAATAGTTCACTATTTGGGCCACGTAGAGCGGTTAAAACAGTCCATTATTTTGATTTGAGTAAGAATTTAATGTTTTTGTTTCAAGTCATAAAAACTATATGATCGTTGTTACATGACTTGACTCGGCATAGTTTTAAGTTTAAACGATTGACAATGACCTGATGCTGACAAACTTCTTTTTCAGGGTTCCGTACCACATAAGGTAAAAACGGAACCCTTATAAGATCAATTTGTTTAACACGCTTTTAGTAGGTCAGCCGTATTTACTATTTAGGTATTTTCACAAAAACGATTGATTGCACTTTTCGCCTTGATTCAGTGGTCACAGCTAAACCTAATGCTGAACTCTTTCATTTGGTCCCAAAACTTTTCAGACACCAAAGTCATACATAGATGGCGCAGATAGCGATCTATTCGAAAGTTTAGTATGGATTATTCACTAGTTATCCACGATTCCATTCTCAATAAGTTTATAGTATACTCACAAACTACTGAACTCATTTGGCTATAATAATGACATGGGATAATTTAAATCCTTGAATTCAGCGTAGTTTTACGGGAAATTAATACACGGAAAAAAATGTGTACTGACTTCTATGAATTTTGCTACACATGTAAAGTAGAGAGATCTGTAAGTATCGTAGCAAATGGAAATCGCTAGTCTCTGCCTACCCCCACGGGAAAAAGGCGTGATAATATGTATGCATGTATGTAAAGTAGTAAATTAAGCAAAAAAATAGGGTTTATTTTTCCGCCACGGGAGCAAAACCTCAGAACGAAGTTAGTAACGAAATAATTTAAATAACTTTTTCCAATTTACACCCCATCTCGTGGCTAACTTCTTGTCGGTGTAATCCGTTCAATTTCATCCGGATTACTCGGAAACGTTGAGGGGCTCTCCAATTAGCAGCCCCTCTAGAGTTTAAGAGGTAGTTGTTATGTATTTATTTATAAGTTTGAATAGTAGGTACGCCTCCATGCTTTAACTCAAGATGTATAGGCCTAAGGGAGATATTTGAAGGACCCATAACCGGAGAGCATGTATAAAAAGAGTGATGAGTGTAGAGGAAGCAAGAGAGATCTGTAAGGATCGTAGCAGGTGGAAATCGCTAGTCTCTGCCTACTCCCCTGGGAAAAAGGCGTGAATATGTATGTATAGGCCTAAAACTGCTGGGCTGAATTAAGACTGGGGTAGGGTTCCTATTCGCCATTTGTCCCAACCTGTCAAGATTTTTGGTCCCTGTCATTTTTCTGGCCGGACTGACAATGTTAGGATTTTTGGATTTTCAAGTCAACACACACAAATCCCAACTTACCTACGCATTTATAAGTTCCTTGTATTAATAACTTCCGTACTTGCCTTAATAAGATTATATAATCTTATTAAGGCAAGTACGTAGCTTACTCAATAGATTATGATTAATTACGAAGAAAAAAAATCTCGTAAAAAAATTCAGGTTACCTCCCGTACTACGTATGTACCTCCCGGACTAACTCAGATTATTCTATTGTCCAAAAATAGCCCATAATTCTACTGATCACTAGCAACTGTAGCCCAATTAAAATCGTATGTTCAGCATATGCACAGGCATATGTATGCTAATTTTGGAACTAAACTAATTGCCCTACAAATCTGTGTATGATAATATTAATTGTGCATTGTTATTGGAATAGTTATTGTAATTTTCCTTTATCTTATACCGCAATTTAGATAAGACAAAAGTACATTAACAATATTAATTTGTTCAGTTTTGCAAAATTGTACAATTAAATTTCGAAATTTGGGTCAGGGTAGAGTGTGCCATTCAAAAACGTATTCTATAATATTATATTTGGAGAAAAAAAATACACTTCTTCGAGCACTCGCTTGCACGGAAGTCCGTGTTGCTCTATGGTACCTCTATAATGACCTCTATTATTTACATCCTCCTAGGGATAAACCACAGAAATATATATATTTTTTAATATAAGGGATTAACGTTTGTCCTACTCACTTTAGGCTATATTTCAAGCTTTTCCAAAAAACAATTATCTCTATGAAAATGTAGAAAGCAGACGAAATTCAATAGGCCTTATAAAATCATGAAGGTCACCAAACAATGCGTTGTTTATCTAGATCAGTGTCAAACTTTTACAATGAGGTCACGGAGGGTCGCAAAACCTGATAAAGTATGAAAATGTGTATATTTTTTAAGAAAATGGAACAGGAAACAAACAGCCAAAGGCAGGTTAGGGGTCGCGTGAAGAGAAAGGTTGACAAACACTGATATAGGTCATACTAGGTATCTATACTAATATTATAAATGCAAAAGTTTGGATGTGAGTTTGTGAATTTGTGAGTTTGTGAGTTTGTGAGGATGTTTGTTACTCAATCACGCAAAATCTACTGGACGGATTTCGATGAAATTTGGTACAGAGGTAGATAATGACCTGGAATAGCACATAGGCTACTTTTTATCCCGGGAAAAAGCACTGTTCCCGTGGGAAATTCACGCGGGCGAAGCCGCGGGCAAAAGCTAGTGTATAATATTTTTTATTTACCTTTATCAAATACCTACATATATGAGCTGCGCCCCGGGTCTATGTCCCCGTAGGAGTTTCTAATGTACCGTTGGGTGTACCTACATATTCATAGGTCAAAGGGTTTATTTTTACTCTGGTAAGCCTCGACGTAGGAGTAATTTAATCCAGAAAAACGTACTCTATATTTCCGTACGACATTATTCGTATTGCCAGAGGATTTGAATATTACATGTTTATTTCTGACGAAATATTATGTACCTACTCGTAATAATGACGTAATGTACTTGAGTTTTTGTAGTGAGGGTATTTATGTAGCGTTGGATATTTCAATAAAGAGGTGAAATTGGCGAAAAACAGTCGAGTTTTGAAGTCGCTTAAGCTTGTTTACTTATCTAAGGATTGTTAGTATAAGCTCAGGGAGGGTTAGATGTCAGATGTTTTACATCAGGAAATATAGACGAAGAATGTTAGTACACATTAAAATGAGCAAGCCCAAAATTAGTCGAAACGGCGGCGCGCGGTTCCCAAAGATCAAATTTGACACTACGAAATCACTCCTACAGATTGTCACAAGACAGAGGACCTATGTTTTACATCAAAAACGACCAAGCCTTACACACCTAAAACGATTGTATGAAAATGATGACGTAATTTATTCGTTATTCAAATGACGGATAATATCACTGATAATTTATTCGTGGCCAAATTCATCCGCGGATAATTTATTCACGAATAAATTATCCGCGGATGAATTTCCACGGATAAGATTTTATTCGGATGATTATTCAAATAAAAATTTAGGTATTCGAATAATACCCATCTCTGCTAGGTATGTATAATATTATTTATTTACCTTTATCAAATACGATATGAGCTGCGCCCCGGGTCTTTTTTCCCACTGGGAATTTCGGGATAAAAAGTACCCTAAGTGCTATTCCCGATATTTTTCTTCCCGTGTAAAAACCTGTCCAGTAGCTTTTTGCGTGATAATTGAAGTTTTATTCCGTAATTATGAATACAATTATTACTATGACTTAGGAGTAAATTATTATTATTTTGTACGTTGTGATTTTTGAATAAATTTTTCATTCATTCATTTATTCGCTATTTGCATAAATGAGTACCAACATGACTTGTATTTCGCGACAAATCCTAATCCTAACTATCCTAACTAATATTATAAATGCGAAAATGAGTTTGTTTGTTTGTTTGTTGGTTGGTTTGTTTGTTTGTTACCTCTTTACGCTTTATCTACTGAACCAATCTTCCTGAAATTTCGCATACACACACATAGCTGGAAGTACGGAGAAAGACATATGGTACCTTTCATCCCGGGAAAAAGCACTGTTCCCGTGGAAAATCACGCGTGCGAAGCCGCGGGCGAAAGCTAGTTCATTATAATTAGTAAGTATGATAAACAGCCGCGCGCAGATTCGTCAGTTGACTACAAATAGCTAAAGTCCATTTATTCATGTATTATGTCCTATTATGTAAACAATCTTCACAGTACTTTTTGTTGAATTGTGTTAAAAATAAATCAAATATTAGTTCAAACCTAAACATACTAAAGTAAAACATTTATTAACCACGAAATCAATTTCATAAAAAAGTGTATTGTTTGTAATATATTGGGTAAAACTAAACGCGGGCGTTTCGCATTGCTGCCGCCAGAGGGCGTTCGGGGTTTTCACACTGCTAGCGCGAATGGCTCGCGGACGGTCGCAATTGTCCTATGCGATATCGGTTTGATTTTTAATACGCGAGAGGTTCCGCGTTCTTTGATTGCTAATTAGCTTGAGTTGTGTTTGTGAATTTCCTGTTTGTTAAATAACTATTGAACTTTGTGTTTGTGTACCCGTCATGGTGACTTTTTCTTGTGAGAGGTGAAACGTGGCTGGCTGTTCACATCTGGCTGTTCCCGAGTGAAACTACGGGAAGAAATCTATTTATTTGTCCTGGGGAATTGAGATCTCAAGGGTTAGGTAGGGTGATTAGGAATTCCCCTTCCCGAAGATACTCAAGTTTGGATCCGAAGAGAAAGAAGATTTAGCTTGGTAAGTGTTTTTAAGTGTAATTAATTTATAGGTTAGGTTATCATATAGGGCCCTGTAGCTCCCTTCATAAGCTACGGTGGTAGCAGACTGCGTTAAGTTATTTAGGTTTTAGTCGGGCAAACGTGGTGCCGCGTGGAGATTTCTTCCCGGTACTTATTTTTTACCGGTGGTTTTTTCCCGGTGAAGTTCCGGTACAGAATTCTTCCCGCCGCTTCGTTTGTCCGGATTCGCTCTGCGCACATTTTCTGGCAGCAGAGCGTAGTTGCTCTGCACATTTTCTGGTAGCAGAGCGTAGTTTATCTACCCTCTATTTGTTCGTTTGTAAAAAATAATTAATTGTTTGTAAAAATTATTAGATTTTTCTTAGTTTGTTTGTATAAGAATGTTTGTAACCTTTTTTGTATTTGTTTGCGGTTTGTACCGTGCGTTCCGGGTTTGTGCCATTCTCATACCTACCGCGGTTCTTCGTGTAGTTGCTTGATTTTGTTGTTTTTTATTTACCTTTTGTTATTTTTTTGTTTGTGACTTGACGCGATGGCGAAGGCCTCCAATGCTAGGGCGACACTCGCCAACGAATTGAGATGGTTTGTGACGGCCGGAGGACTCCTGTCCCGGAAGGACAGGGCGGGCGCCATACTGCTAAGAGCGGATCACCTCCACTCACGATTGATTAGCGCGGAAGCGGCCATGGCGGCGCTTACCGAAGCCGATCTTACCCCGGAGGCCTACGCAGGTCACATGGCGGACATGGACCAGATCCTGAGTCTGCACGATGATATCGCGGAGGCGGTGACCGCAATAAGGGCGAGACAGGCTGGCGGACCAGCCCCTCGCACACCTGTTAGACAGGAAGGACCAGCGGTTACTGGTCGGCTCCCCACCCTTCAGCTGTCCCACTTTGGGGGTAGGATGGAGGAGTGGGTAGCATATAAAAATATGTTTGAGTCCCTGGTCGTAGCACGACAGGATTTGTCGAAGGCCCAGAAGATGGCCTACCTCCTCTCCACTCTTGAGGATGAAGCGCGGTCGCTCATCCAGCACCTCCGGGTGGAGGACGACCAGTACGATACGGCTTGGGAGTTATTGAACTCCCGCTACCAAAACTTACGTTTGTTAGCGGATGCGCACGCCGCACAGTTGATGGCCCTGCCAAAGGTGGCCAACAGGGCACAGTTGCGCCTGCAGTTGCTCACGCCCGTTACAGTGGCCTGTAACGCGCTCCGCACACTGGGGCTGCCGGTGGACCAATGGTCCTTTTTGCTGGTGCACATTGTATTGGGCAAATTACCCAATGACATCCGCTCGCGATTTGAGCGCGAGAATGCGGAACGGGATAGCACCACCCTACCAACATTCACTGACTTGGTGAAGTTTTTGGAGTTTGAGGCACGGGCTGCTGAGAATACCATGACGGACTCAGCGCCATCCAGAGCGCCTGAACGTAGGCCCTTGGAACCCTCATGGCGAGGGAGGCCCCAACAGGGACGGCAACCGCCACCGCGTGGAGCTGGTGCGCGGGTTGCACACACGGCAGCAGTCGCGAGGGACGCGGACTGCCTGCAATGTGGTCGGATGGGCCACAGCCTGCTGCAATGCAGGGACTGGCAGGGACTGCCAGTACAAGATCGGCGCCGCATGGCAAAGCGGCATGAACTTTGCTTTTATTGTTTGGGCGGTCACTATGCACGTGACTGTCCCAGTGCCATACCATGCAGTGCATGCCGTGGGCGGCACCACGCGATGCTTTGCATGAACCGCAACGGGGATGGCACCCGGATGTTGAGGCAGGGGTCCCCTATGGGCGGGGGCGCTCCTGCGCGAAGCCCTCCACCACCGGACGGAGGACGCGGCTTCGCTCGTCGCACCCCCTCGGGAGGGGGTCGCGTACCTGCGCGGGTCTTGGCGGACCGGGACCACGCGCCCCAAGGTCATGGCCAGTATGTAGCTGGCCAGGCCCGGATAGGGCCCCCATGGGCGGGGGCCCTAGATCGGACGTGAGAGTGGGGACACCCCCTCCACGCGGGTTACCAATACCCAACACATGCAGCCGCAGCGGTTTTCTCCGCCGCTGCACGAGTACCCACGGCTGGAGTACCACCCGCCGTACCATATGTATGGCCGGGCCGCGGGTTATGCCCCCCTCAGATGGGGATGTGCACTCGCCCGCCATATTATCCGGGTCAGTGGCGCGCCCCTGGTTTGGAGAGAGTGGGGGAGCCCGTAACTAGCTTGCTCCCTTGCTGGGACAGAGCCGCGGACGGTTCTGCTCCCTACCGCGGTGGTCCGCGTATGGGGTCGTAGGGGGAAGCCATTAATTTGAGAGCTCTGTTGGACTCAGGGGCTCAAAGCAGTTTGGTTACCACTCGAGTGGCACGCCAGTTAGGTTTAGTCGTGGAAGACTCGCCTGTGCCACTTCTTGGAGTTGGTGGCATACAAGTGAAGTGTCTGACGGGCCAGACACTTGTCACCTTTTCTTCGCTGAAGTCCTCCACAATGAGGATCACGACTTCGGCTATGGTAATGGATACCATTGCGGGTTGGCACCCCTCGACAGACATACCGCCGGGTGTGTTGTCTTTGGTTTCGGGTCTGGATTTGGCCGACCCCTTTGTCTTTCATCCCGGCCCAGTGGACTTGCTCCTGGGCTCGGACGTATTGGGTTGGATTTTGTTGGGTACACAGAAGGCTCTGGGTTCGTCTTCACTGATGGCAGTGTCTACGATTTTTGGTTTTGCCCTGATGGGCCCTGTGTTTGATAATGGCACCGCGGAAGGAGCCACCGGTTGTCGCATCTGCGTCCTTGGCCAAGACCATGCAAAGGTTTTGGGAGGTGGAGGAGCCACCTATGAGTTCCAGGATGGATCCGGAACACGCTGAGTGCGAAGCCCTTTTTCGATCGACCACGGAGAGGTTGCCCTCCGGTCGGTTTGTAACTAGGTTACCTTTGTTGCCTCTCGTCCTAGCCTAGGGCAAAGTAGGGCGCTTGCGGAGAAACGACTGCTGTCCATGGAGCGACGTATGCAGCGTGACCACGTACTTCGCGATAAATATATTGAATTTATGCGCGAGTACGAGGATTTGGGTCACATGTCTCCGGCTCGAGTTGATTGGAGCTCAACTGAGCATTATTTTTTGCCCCACCACGCGGTGGTGAAGGCCTCAACAGGCAAATTGAGAACCGTCTTCGATGGGTCCGCACCCACTTCGAACGGGGTTTCGTTGAATCTGTGTTTGCATTCGGGTCCCAAATTGCATAGGGACATAATTGACATCATCTTGAACTTTAGAAGACATCAAGTGGTTTTTGGCGCGGACATCCGGATGATGTTCCGCCAGACAGTCATACATCCTGAGGACAGGCGATTCCAGTTGATACTCTGGCGTGAGCGCCCTGAGGATCCTGTGACGGTGTATGAACTCAACACAAACACGTATGGTTTGAAATCTAGTCCCTATATCGCCATCAGATCATTGCTTGAATATTTGCATTTGCTGCAGCAAAGAGTGAAGTGGACAGACAGGACTGAGCCTCCCAGGGAGGGTGATTTAGTATTGTTAAAAGAGGCAAATTTGCCCTCATTGCTTTGGCGACGAGCTCGCATATTACGTTTGATTCTTGGCGGAGATGGCACTCCGCGTGTGGCTGGTGTTGGTCGACGGTTCGATTTTAAGGAGAGGTGTGACCTCTCTCGCCCGCCTTCCCGTAGAGTAAGCTAGCGGTCTGCTTCTCAGACCGGGACGGGGGGATGTTTGTAATATATTGGGTAAAACTAAACGCGGGCGTTTCGCATTGCTGCCGCCAGAGGGCGTTCGGGGTTTTCACACTGCTAGCGCGAATGGCTCGCGGACGGTCGCAATTGTCCTATGCGATATCGGTTTGATTTTTAATACGCGAGAGGTTCCGCGTTCTTTGATTGCTAATTAGCTTGAGTTGTGTTTGTGAATTTCCTGTTTGTTAAATAACTATTGAACTTTGTGTTTGTGTACCCGTCATGGTGACTTTTTCTTGTGAGAGGTGAAACGTGGCTGGCTGTTCACATCTGGCTGTTCCCGAGTGAAACTACGGGAAGAAATCTATTTATTTGTCCTGGGGAATTGAGATCTCAAGGGTTAGGTAGGGTGATTAGGAATTCCCCCTTCCCGAAGATACTCAAGTTTGGATCCGAAGAGAAAGACGATTTAGCTTGGTAAGTGTTTTTTAAGTGTAATTAATTTATAGGTTAGGTTATCATATAGGGCCCTGTAGCTCCCTTCATAAGCTACGGTGGTAGCAGACTGCGTTAAGTTATTTAGGTTTTAGTCGGGCAAACGTGGTGCCGCGTGGAGATTTCTTCCCGGTACTTATTTTTTACCGGTGGTTTTTTCCCGGTGAAGTTCCGGTACAGAATTCTTCCCGCCGCTTCGTTTGTCCGGATTCGCTCTGCGCACATTTTCTGGCAGCAGAGCGTAGTTGCTCTGCACATGTATTTTAATTTATATTGTTGTAAAATTATAAAAAGACATGGTAAGATTGTTTACATGATAGGACAATTATGAATAAATGGACTTAAGGTGCGGCTAGCTGTTACCAGTGTTGCCAGATGGGGGATACTCCCCCCAAATTTGGATTTTTTTGATAATCAATGGTTAATTATCAAAAAAATCCAAATATGAAAATCAATTTTTGATAAATCTTCGTTTCATACAAATAGTATCATTTTGGGGGGAGGAAAAAATGGTTTTGGGGGAAAATTTTAATCATCTTCATACATTTTGGGAAAATTAGGGGAGATTTCGTTGAAATTTTGGGGGGAAACCTAGACAGTCATCTGGCAACACTGCTGTCACCATTGGTCGACGCTCACGCCGACGCGCGACGACCAAATTGAAGCTGCCGCTGTTAGTCGACTACTGCAGTAGTGCAGTTTGTTGAATCGGCAGCATGCAAATGGTGATCGACAGCAAAATGCTGCTCGTGTGTTTGGTGCCAATAAATTGTAGCGAAATGTAATGACAGAAGGAACCGTACAATCCGTACCAAAAATCACAAAGTCCTATTGTCAATTGATACGCATAGTAAGTGTTGTTTTTCTAAGTACGATGCTCATCGGTTAACGCGATGATATTAATATAGCAAAGGCGGCCGCTAAAGCTAATTTAAAATTAACTAACGTTTAAAGTTCGCGTGCTCACTCGCCGTTCAAACGCTTACTGGCTTCTCGCTCGGCTTATTTACAACAATTGACTTCGATTGGACAGATATGAGGAACTTGCCTTTCATTCATGATTCCTTGATTTTACTCGGAATAGAGACATTTTATTTTAGAAAATTAAATAAAAAAGAACTATTTCTGAACTGACTGAATGACTGGTATATCAACTATATCAACGCAGAGACGAATATATTAAATTGGACGATGACTAACGCCTTCGCCCGCGTTTATTTTCCTGAATTTTCCAAAATTCCTTCAAAGATCTCTACAACATTTGAACTATTTGAAGGTTCTATTCAGCAGTTTTGTCTCTGCATTGATATACCAATCAGTCAGCATCCAGCAGCGTTTTTACATATAATTCACATTTATTTAGTAGTATTTAGGTAGGTATTTATTCATATATTTATCAACATCAACAGTACTCTCATTAAAACAGTTACTTATTAACATAAAAATAAAATTAATTTCATTTAAATATTAATTAAAACAAGCGGTTTTCATGTCACGAAAATTTATTGCAAGTAAAGCTAACACGAACTTACGGTAAAATAGCACAAATCATATTTTTATTGGCCTAGCACGCAACCTGTTGATTTAGTCCCTATTTTATACTAACAATCCTTAGATAAGTATATATTACTAGCTTAAAAACTAGACTTCACTCGCGTGAATTTTGTTTTTCGCCAATTTCGAATCCCAAAAGGGTTAGGGGGGGAACGAGTGTCACTTACGCTACATAAATACCCTCACTACAAAATTTCAAGTACATTTCGTCATTATTATGAGTATATAATATTTCGTCGTCAGAAATAAACATAAAAGGAATATTCAAATCCTCTGGCAATACGAATAATGTCATACAGAAATATAGAGTACGTTTTCCTGGATTAAATTACTCCTACGTCGAGACTTAACAGAGTAAAGATAAACCCTTTGACCTATGAATATGTAGGTACACCCAACGGTGCATTAGCCTATCCTAATTCACTGAAATTTCGTCTCTATTACCATCGCATAATTATGTAATGGGCTACATGTCAACGTTACATGATGCTGTCTGTACATACCTTCTCTCGTACTCATCAATCATTTTGCAAAGGTAGCTAAATAACAAAAGGTCTAAGAAAGTGAGGGTATGAAAAAATAATGTTTATCTACAAGCATTTTGAGATAAGATGGCTGCTTTTAGGGAATACTACTGCGAGGGATCACCTCCTGCCACCAGATAGCACTATTTATTTAATTGCCAAATCAATATATGGGAAACTAGCTTTTACCGTGTGAATTTCCCACGGTAACAGTGCTTTTTCTAGGGATGAAAGGTACCCTATGTCGTTCTCTGTACTTCTAACTATGTGTACGTGAAATTTCAGGAAAATTGGCTAAGTAGATTAAAAAAAGCAAACAAATAAATAAACAAACAAACTTACTTTCGCATTTATAATATTAGTTAGAATATCAAGAGCTGTTATTTGATAACAGCCAGTGGGACAGAATATAAACTGTCGTAGTTTCGTTTTCGATTTGACGGTTTACCACGTAACGTACAGTCGTCGTCGGAGCGATATAATCGAAATATAATACGTTAAAATTGATGGTTAAACAAACTTACCTTAATGAAGTTTGACCATAATTATACAAGACGTTGCTTCCGAAGATATTTAATCAATTCACTAAGCAGCTCGCTCTGCTATGTACTAGGCATGACACAATTTTTAGAACCTAAGGATAAAATAACATAAAATAAAATTAGTCAAAAATTGACATCCGACCGTCGTCCCACCCCTACAAGTCACCTCCGGCGGCGGCGCCCCGCCCGCTTCATTCCTTTAGAACAAAATTTCGAAATGTGGCGCTTGGGATATCGTAATATGTATTTAACATATTGATTGGGACGGGCGGGTTATAAATATCTTCGGAAGCAACGTCTTGTATAATTATGGTCAAACTTCATTAAGGTAAGTTTGTTTAACCATCAATTATACTACGACGTTGCTTCCTCGATATTTAATCAATTCACTAAGCAGATGTTTAGAACCATTGCGAAATTTGCAAGATTTTTATTTTTATATTATTATAATAATATTAATTATTTTTAATGTGAGCTATTAAAAGTGGATCCTTAGATACTTTGATATAGGATGGTTAATTACATGAAAAACTACAAATGTAGTTGTATCTACGATTATCTTACGCAAAGATATTAGATATAAACAAAAAATTACGAATTGGAGAAAAAAAAAATCTTCGAACAGGCTATGTGATGCAATGCCATTACGGTTTTTTCATTTTGTAATGCAAAATGGTGAAAAATATTAAAGTCTATCAAATAAAATGTTTAAGTCTGTAGTGTACAGACTTTGATTGCTATCCTTGATATTTTGGGAGAAAGAGCAGTTAACAAGAAGCAGACTAAAAGTCCCTATGGGACAATAATTAACATAACCAAATTAACACTATAGTTATTTCCTGTGAGACAGGATATTTTAACAGGCTTAATTGGGAATAAGATATGTTAACTTTAAAACGTAAATATTTACTAAGAGAGATGTGATGGATGAACATTTTTAGTTTTGCAATAGCAAACTCAACGCAGGCAGAGATACTTGCTAAGAGTTAATTTTACGAATAGAGACTAGAATTTTTACTACCTAATGTAAGAAAGCTTTACTGTATTGATTATGAACATATACTTCTAGATGGTTAATGTGTCGGGTTGAAAGGACACTATACTAATTTAGGATTCTTTCTATAAGTACTCGAGGAATATCTTCACCTGACAAATATATATTAATTTGCAAGAGAAAAACATAATTATGCCAATTTGAGGTCGGTACATTTCTGCTGAAATATACTCGTAAAACTACACTGTTTTTATAGACTGTACTTAGCCGAATATATAGGTGAATCAGCCACAGTCATAGAGTATAAACTATAGGTAGTATTAGGTACCACAGTGCGATGATTTCACTATAACTTTTGTTATGAGTACGTACTCGTATGCACGAGCCTATAGTTAGAACTATTAACGAAAGACTGAATTCAACGAACGAAATTCAAGTGTACTTTCTGTACAAGCTTATTATGTTTCCAGTAACAAATACATATTAAAAAAAAATAGTTATGATGCTTAGTTTTCCGAAAGAAGAATCTAAAAAGTTCTGTAACGTATAGGCAAAAAGAACGTGTAATGACAAGAGAGTCTTTAATTGTGATTAGATTCTCGATAATAAATTACTTCCTTGTTCCAAATGGTAACTTACTCACGCAAGTCGTTGCAGATGACCTTGGCTAGGAGTAATTTGTAATAAATACAGTAGCTGTAGAAAAAATAAAGGTCTATATTATACTACTTTATATATATATATACACATGTTTTTTATTTATTTTTTTTGATCAAAAAAGTCGCATCCAAATCACTAAAATAGATATCTATAATTATGCATCCAGTTGTTGAATTAAATTTGCGGAGGAAATTGAATTAATAATAAAATGATAGGGATATTGGTACCAAAGATTCGAGTTTACGTAGGGTATTCAACACATTTACGATCAGAAAAAAAACCATTGCCATATTGGCTATTTGAATAAATCCCCATAAACAGAAACTAAAAACAACATACTGAGTATCTAATATTGTTCAGTACTTGCTTGCTCAAGTGCTCAAGCTAGAGCTAAGGGCTAATGTCTAGTTCTTAAGAAACAAGTGCTTTGTTATCTTACTGTAATTTGTCCAAAAAAGAAAGCACTACTCTTACTGGCTTAAGGCACTTTTATTTCATTTATAAGGTGCTTTAGAGCGTTGCTGTTGTACAACTACAGTAAACGTAAAAGCCGGTTAATTTCATTGATAAGCTTGATAAGTATTGAAATATAGTACGTAATAATGAGTAAGTACACAATCTCAGTTGTTTGTATTAGGTATTATTATTTATTGAATTTGGATGCGATCTGCAAAAAATCAATCAAGAGGCAGAATCTTTAAATATTATAAATCTTATGTATATGAAGATACATGGGCAACTGTTAGTGAAGTGAGTTGCTAATTATAAAGAAATAAAGAGAACGTTATCGGGTATTGACCCGATATTGGTGATTCCGGAGTCATCCGGACTGAAAATAAAAGTATTTCATTATACGTACTTTTTAGGAGAAAATTGATCGCCTGAACAGTTTATTTAAGATACTGTCAAATTTAACGCCATACACAATAGTGACATAAAGTACATGTTTGGCTATGTATATACGAAATATAAAACAAATAACTTATTGATCGATTGATCAGTCGATTTATTAAAGGTAAATCCAGGGTGTTTCGTTAGTATAATTACTTACTATGAACGAAAAAAAAATGTAAATTATCTAAAATGTACATTTGGCGAATATTCATCTCGATTGATGAGTGGATTTCCTTTTCTCAGTTTACCGAACTCCATTGCCCAACATCCTCTTGGGATCCTTACGGTATACCCCAATGTTTAGATATTTGGTACGAGTACATACCTGTTATGATGACCAGCAATGGTCGGCGATTTTTATCAGTCCTGTTGTACAGACATTTATAACAACAGATACATACAGATAATCTGTCCCTGCCAAGAGTTGAGAGATTCGAAGTCCGCGTTTAGCTGAAACGAACAGAGCTGAGTTAATACTGACAGTGCATCGTTATAACATCATTATAGTTCGAAGAACTTACGCAGCCAGAAAAAAAAAATACTTGACTGTATCAGTCTAGTAATGTTTTGATAAGTAAGAGATACTTAAAGGGTGTTCGAAATGTATAGTAAGATACACACTTTCGTTACATGGTTATCATCTGATAATAATACTATTTGCATAGTTATACTTTGGATAGTAGTCCACGGAGTTCTATTACGTATATCTGGCTGATAATGTGTAGATTTGGCCACAATCGCATTGTAGTTCTGTATGTGCTAATATAAGTGTGTATAAAATTAGTAAGTAAGTAAAGATACTTTATAAACCAGGCTACGATCGCGTCGTAGTTCTAATGGGTAATAATGTGTATACCTGTCTACAATCGCGTTGTAGTTACATAAGGTAATAATCATCATCATCATCTCGAGTCGAAATGGCAAAAATTAGACTAATTAAAATTTCATAATAATGTGCACACGTGACTACAATCGCATTGTAGTTCTATATGTGCTATTATATAGGTGTAAGAATATAAACTAGACTACGATTATATCGTAGTTATATTGGGTAATACTTAGCGCGAAGATTTTGTAGTTAAGCCTCTTGATTGGGCCCGTTTTGCGTAGGGAGACTGGGCAGCTGCATATCTTCTGCGTTGTTGTTGTTCTTCTATCGGACTTTATGTGCTTGACTATAGTCGCTCTGATTACAATCGCATTGTAATTCTAACCCCGTCTACAATCGCATTGTAGATCTATTGGGTCGGAGCACACGTGACTACAATCGCATTGTAATTCTGTATGTGCTTGACTATAGTGTAAAACCCTGATTACAATCGCATTGTAATTCTAAGGGTAAATATATATCCCTGTCTACAATCGCATTGTAGATCTATTGGGTAGTGCACACGCGACTACAATCGCATTGTAGTTCTATATGTGCATAGCACAGTCCACACGTAGATCACTCGTAGTCCACCCGTAGTCCACCCGTAGATCACCCGTAGTCCACCCGTAGAGTACCCGTAGATCGCCTGTAGACTCCTCGTTGACTACCCGTAGACCAACCGCCATCATCATAGCTATTTTAATGTCCCCAATATTGGGGCACTGTCCTTCCCCATGGGTGGGTAAGGAGGATTAGGGCATCAAGTGGGCCCAATGGGGTTTGATTGGTTTTTAAGACTGTGAATACAGTTGAGACCCATCCAGTGACTAACGAAGTAATGTTAAAATCGAAAAAGTCGAAAAGCGTACAAAATATGTACGTACGTTTTTATCACAATAAACAATTAAGCAATTGACGTAACGAATAAAAGTTTACTTTTAAATGATGCAATGATGACAGCTTATGATTGGCTAAAATCTTGTTTACAAAATTATTCCAGGGTTTTCATTATAGAATTGGACCCAGACATATTGCGAATCTAAATTCTGAACATACTTGTAATATCGTAGTTTAATATGATTAATCCTTCATCAACAAATAACCCAATTGGGCATTGCGTTTAACTTTTGACGACAGTAAGAACAATCAAGAAATAAGAAGAAATTTATCCATACATATGTAGATTCGTGATTTTGCCACGAAAAAATGTTTTTACAAATGTAAAACATAAACATGCGACGCATATTTAGGTTACGATTCATGTAAAATCGCAACTCGGAACGCGAGATACTATTCGCGATATTGTATTATGTAATATCATGCACAGACAATTCCAAGATAAAAGGAAGGTAGGTGCATAGTTGGGTCAGAGGAAAAAAATCAATTGGTCTAACGACCGTTGTTTGTTGAGTTTATGATTAAAATGTTATCAAAGTACCCGCAGGTTTACACAGGTGTGATGTAAAATCACGGTTACGTACGAGTAGTAGTAGCCAATGCATCATAAATATGTAGTTAACTAACATTTTGTTAGGCATTATAACTTTTTTAAAGTATAGTTAATATTCAAACCAGATATTCAGGTAATGAAAAAATACTTACATTTTTCGTTGTTTACGAGTGTAATGAACTTAAAGTACGTTATTTTCCACTGACACTGAAGTTATAAATTAATTTTAAGATATTCCAGATACTTGGAATAAAAAGAAAATAAAAAATAAAAATATTGTTGTAGTGTGTGTGTTGCCATGCCCGCACACAAAAAGCGAATGAAGCGGGCGGGGCGCCGCCGCCGGAGGTGACTTGTAGGGGTGGGACGACGGTCGGATGTCAATTTTTGACTAATTTTATTTTATGTTATTTTATCCTTAGGTTCTAAAAATTGTGTCATGCCTAGTACATAGCAGAGCGAGCTGCTTAGTGAATTGATTAAATATCGAGGAAGCAACGTCGTAGTATAATGATAAATTGTCCGTGAGTGTACTTACAATCCTATAATGTATATGTACTGCAATATTATTATGTACTACTACTATTGTTTACATATTTAAAGTTAGTCAAATGCGATGCGATATTATAATATAATAAAAAGTTTATTTAGGCACTTTATTTAGTGTGAAGTGATTGATGATTTAAGGTAGGAAGCTTGGTGTTGTTAATAAATCCTACAAACTTATACTACTACTAGCTTTTGCCCGCGGCTTCGCCCGCGTGAATTTCCCACGGGAACAGTGCTTTTTCCCGGGATAAAAAGTAGCCTATGTGCTATTCCAGGTCATTATCTACCTCTGTACCAAATTTCATCGAAATCCGTCCAGTAGATTTTGCGTGATTGAGTAACAAACATCCTCACAAACTCACAAACTCACAAACTCACAAACTCACATCCAAACTTTCGCATTTATAATATTAGTATGGATGTACTATACTTTACTATAATGATATTTTTAATTACAATTTATGTACTTAATAAGTTATCGAACTTACTTCTCTGAGAATTTTTCAGATGGATTTTGTTTCCTTTGTCACACAAAAACAACTGAACAGATTTTGATGAAACTTCGTACACGGGTAGGGTAAACTCTAAAATCTCAATAGATTTTATGACGATATACTCACGGGAGTTTTTTTGTTGCTGCAATGATGTAGCGTAATAATGTTTTTTTGGATTACCGAGTCTAAATGATAAGTAGAATTAAGACGATTAATGTAGTATTCTGTAATCTCTGTACTTATCCCAACCCCGACTAATATTATAAATGCGACAGTAAGTTTGTTTGTTACCTCTTCACGCTTAATCTACTGAACCAATCTTCCTGAAATTTCGCATACACATAGATAGAACCACTGAAAAGGACATAGGTTTTCATCCCGGAAAAAAGCCCTATTCCCGTGGGAAATTCACGCGGGCAAACGCGGGCAACAACTAGTCTTAAATTAAAAATAGTTAAAAATTTCCGTAATTCCATAATTCTGATTTACTTTTGACTAGCTTTCGCGCGCGGCTTCGCTCGTGTGAATTTCCCACGGAAACCGTGCCTTTTCCCGGGATAAAAGGTACCCTATGTCCTTTTCCGTACTTCTAACTATGTGTATGCGAAATTTCAGGAAGATTGGTTTAGTAGATGAAGCGTGAAGAGATAACAAACAAACAAACAAATAAACAAACAAACAAACAATCAAACAATCTCACTTTCGCTTTTATAATATTAGTTAGGATTAGGATAGTTAGGATTTTAATTCTGATTTATTTTTGATTTTAATTTTGAGTTTAATTTAAGATTTTATTATTGATTTTAATTTGACATTCTAATTTTTATTATAATTTGTTAGATACTATAAGGATTGAATGAAGGCTTTTTTTATTTTTATTTAATAAAAAAATTAATATAATACAAGTTAAGGGATCCTTGAACCCTTCTTGTCTTCGTCGCGTTGTTATAAAACTATTACCCAGCTCCATCTACACAATCTAGGCTGTTATCTTAATCACTATCAGGCCTAACAAGGCTCAGAGCGGCCCTCAGCTCTTAGCGAATTTACTAAATAGTTTGGCGCAGTACTCTGCTAAATTAGTTTTGTAGTAAGCATTTACCCGCTCATTTAAAGAAAATGTATGTAAATACTTGAAAAACCTTATTTTTTTTACTGTGCTAGACTTTGCTTCCGTAGGAATCACTGAACGAAGCGGTGGTGGTCGAGTGGTAATGACACCCGCCTGAGGTCGGATAGGACCCGGGTTCAAATCCAACCTGTACCACAAGAGTTTGTACACCAGGACCCGGGTTCAAATCCTACCTGTGCCACATGAGTTTGTAGACAATCTGACTAATGTATGGTAATTTCTATAGACCACCACTTGCTTCCAGTGAAGGAAAACATCGTGAGGAAACCTGCACATTGGCTGACTGTTTAGTTACTAGTATGTATACGGCTACTGCCAATGGATGGCGGTAGTCTGAAAAGACTTGTCAGATGCCTTTAGGCGTCTTGAATAAAATCTGACAACAGTGTTAGTAATAACATACTCTATTCTATAAAGAAGAAAGATTGCAAAGAATGAAATCTTTCATATCAATGTTTTACAAATTCTTGGCACTCAATGGATATGAAAGCGATCGACCTACTTTCGTAGAACTTAACGCTCCTTTTACACAATTTGAGATAGATACTCGGTATAAGGGTACCTACTTAACTGATACTCGATACCATAAAGCTACGAACACGGGTTATTGATAGTTGTACGGTATCCGCTAAAGAGAAACCTAAGAAATTCCAGGATAATCCTAACTCTAGCAGAGTTTGAAAGATCTTTGAATTAACTTATTTACTTTTCATAATGTTCTTGTCTGTCATTCATGAAAAATACTGTCTTAAGCATGTCCATGAAGATTGATTTGTTAAAGTCAATCGAGGGAAAGGGCTTTAAACTGGGGATTCCTCCACTCATAGGCGATGGGCTAGCAACCTGTCACTATACCTCAATCTCCATTCCATCAGAGAGCCCACTATTCAGCTAAGCGTGGCCTTCGAGTCTCATGACTCTTGGCTCTGTCTACCCCGTAAGGGATAAAGACGTGATTCTATGTATGTATGAAGATTGAATTTGATGATGATAACTTATGATATAAAATTCTTACATTACTGACTGAGTGACTGACAGACAACACACAGACAAAATTACTGGGCGTAGGTAGCTGAAATTTGGCATGTAGGTTCCTTAGGGAGTGTTGGGGAGCTCTAAGAGAGGATTTTCCGAAATACCCAAGGGAACAAAGTCCTGGGCCCTGTTATTAACTTCTTAAACAAAAATCTAAATCGTGAGATGCGACACCTATGTATCCCGTCCCGCAATCGCCTTGAAAATGGGCTTGAGTGCTATAGTCCCGATATAGCACGTTAGTGACACGTTTTAACCATAACTCCTGTAAATTCCAGAGCGCCTCCCCAGCCGTGGCCGCGCGGTGATGTCGGCATGGAGGTGGTGGTCCCACTGGCCGTGGTGTGGGTGCTGGTGAGCGCGCACAACGCGACGCGGCCCGACGTGCCCGCGGCCGACGATGATGATCCACGGCTACACGACTACTATGACGAGGAGAGGATCAATATATCTGGTCAGTGACAGTGATGATAAAGATAATTTTATTTTCCTCCAAACAATCAGTGCAGTAGGTAATAAAATAAGGACATAATACATATAAGAATGCCAGAAACAGATTGGAGAAGGCTGGAGTCTGTCGAAGGCAGGACCTCAGCAGTGATAACTCTTCAATTCCCGCGACGCGACGGCACCCAAAATCAAAATGGTCTAGTGGAGTAGTCAAAGGACTAGTGCCTAACACAATTTATAATCTCTATATCTCTAGCTCCTTCGTGCTTCGGAAGGAAAGTTAAGCTGTGGTTCCGGTTTTACTTGCAGTAGTTAAGACTAGTTACTAACTACTAGTCGGTTGTGTAAAATTTAAGGGTAGGTCTTCGGAATCCAACAATTGTCATGGCCCTTTACGCGCTTGACCAGTTATTCTTTCAGCTTCAGTCAGCTTATCATGATATGTGTCGCGCCCTTTATTACTACAAGAAATATAAATATACACAAGGCTAACGACTTGAAAACTATGAAAAATATGCTGATATTACGTCATATAACCCTTCTGAGGGCATTGACTGATGTTGCGTGTCGCACCGTGGTAATAACATTACAATGTAATGTAGATGTATAGATTTGAAACATTTTAATCGTGTTAACTAATTGAAGTTAATTGGGTTTTCGCTGTTTATTTACGTATTTTCATGTTTGTACAACATATTAATTAATTTTAACTAACTGTTTCTAGGTATGTTTAAATTATTGCCTGCCTGAAATGAGATATCCTAATCCTAACTGATATTATAAATGCGAAAGTGACTTTGTTTGTTTGTTACCTCTTCACGATTTATCTTCTGAACCGATCGTCATAAAATGTTGCATACACATAGTCAGCGGTCCAGAGAAGGACATAGGTTATCATGTATCCCGGAAAAACGTACAGTTCCCGAGGGATCAACGCAGCGCGGGCGGAGCCGCGGATGAAAGCTTTAAGATTTGATATATAACTCTTGAATGAAATTTAAAAAGGGTGATATAATTAGCATTCTCACCATCATCCTTGCCTTGTCCCATTACCTGGGGTCGGCGCTATAGGTCAATCTAATTTTTCCGAAAAAGCCATATCTCGCCATCATGTTGGCATCCACTCCTAACAGTTTTTATATTATCTTCCCTAAGTCTCCCTCTCCTTTTGGCAGTTCCTTAGGCTTTTGTCATTCTTTTTTCTTTCATTTTAATTTAAGAACACTGTTCTTGTCGGTGGAGTTTCTTCCATATCTCCCTATCCTCAGCCATCGCCTTGACCTCCTTGTACGACACAACCTTTGCCCTCTCCTTTATTTGGTAGTCTTTCCATTTGTTTTTCGATCTTTTCACTGTAACCATCTACTTTAATTTTCATCCTTCTATGCCCTAACGTAATTAAATAAGATTTATTTACGCTTGGCAACACAAAATCCCGCAACTGGTGTCTTCTAGCTCAAAAGTAATTATCGTTTCCCATTAACTTCACCTCGTACAGACTAGCGATTATGCAAAACACTGAACTACATGGCTCAGCTAAGTTACTTAAGTTAGCGTTGATCGATATAACTTTGCGGCGGTAAGACTTTAAGCGCTGTAACGATTTTGTCCATAAAGCCTATATAACCAAGAACGAGCAAACCTTACGTAGCAGATGATGTATGACATCTGACAAATTAAATTTGGGCTGATTTAATAGCACGCGTCATTATGCGACTTATTGTTACAAACTTCCGTCCCCAAGATGACATAGAATTGCAGAAAAGCTATAGGACAGATGTTACACATAAAAATTAAAACCATGAGATTTAAAGAAGTGTTAGTACTAATTTGGAAATCAACTGTAAAACCACCGGGGCGTTACTAAGTTGTAAGAACCAATGTTAGTTAAAAGACACATATAGTGTTCACTTAGTCGGCAAATAAATTGAATATGAAATATTACTAAAATCTCAGATGAGTCCTATTTAGTTATAAGGTACGTGGATGTTACAAGAAGTTTAGTTTTACTTCTTTAATCAAAAAATCTTCTTCTTTCTTTCTTCTTCTCTTCTTCTTCAGCCGGAAAAGACGTCCACTGTTGGACAAAGGCCTCCCCAAGCGATTTCATCCATGGAGGGTTTGCCGTAATCGCCACAACGCTTAAAAGGCGGGTTGGCAGATCGCAGTGTGGATGGCTTAGTACTGCGGAAAAGATGCTGCTGCCCATCCTCCGGTGTTTTAAATCCCTTAGTCGCCTCTTACTGACAACCCACGGGAAGAGATGGGTTGGTGCTATTCTAGGGCCACACTTCACGGGCCACTAATAAAATCTAAATAATATAAATATAATTCAAAGGAGTTTTGTTCAAAGCAGGTATGGGGGCTTCTGGCTTACTGTGGACAGTTCGTTTAATAAATAATAGAATTATCATTCATCATAATTAATGCTCAAATAGGATTTTCCTTTAATATATATTGGAGTATGAATATCTATAATTAAAATATACTATTTAGTAAGTTGTTGCGGACAGCGCGCAACAAATCTTGTGTAAAACCATTCAGCGCGTCCCTATATTCCCTGACGCGCTCCTTGCTGAGTTGTGTGGCTCCCCTGCTGCCAAGCCACTGCTTCACGACGACACGGACTGTAATCTTAGGTGGTGCGCCTCACTGACAGGACCAGCAGAACCAGGAAACTTTACCACGGCACTCAAATAAGAACACTTTTTTCCTTTTCTTCCTTTTTATTGCACTTCACAACACACGAACGACGAAGCCATACAAACGTGCCCGGTTTATATAGCCTCATCCGGCCGGCTAATGGTGGGAGACATCAAAACCCCTCCCCCCACTATTCGGCTTACATTTTCACAACTACCCTCTATATACAATATTTGGCCACGACCCCGTTCTTTGTTTACATACATTAACTTCTTCCTGTTTCAGACCAAGGATACTTAATTATCCCAGTCCCAAACCAGGATAGCACATACTCTTAACCGGCTGGGGAATAAAAGTCACCAAATTCAAACTTTTATTTGTAAACATTACATATTATAGTACATTTCATAGGGCGGGCCACTTCTATATTTAGTTATATCTATTATTATACTCTATATATAGGCTTAACTAGCCTAATAACATGATCTAGCTAACCTAATTTGGGCAAAGCCTTTATTTACATTAAAATATATAAGAAAAACTCTAAGTTTAAAGGCACCCTATTGGAAGTTTACCGTAACGTTTGACCGCGGGTAGTTAAACATTAGCTACATTAAATTTATTAATTCGGCTGTCCGTAACAGTCTCTCCCCGTCGAAGGCGTTTCTGCCGCAGACCTCATCAGCAACTCGGCAGGACAGCCAGGTTTGGCCCGCAGGACGCCGGAACACGCCGTCTTGCCGTCCTCACTGTGCAATTGCGAACCTCACCATCGGGGCCGGGATGAACTGCTATGACAATCCCTCTTGGCCAAAGATTCCGGGGTAGACTCTTGTCTACCACCACCACCAAACGTCCACCGTTATTTTCCTCTGTTGTCTGTTGGGCCATCATTGCGGGGTACTAGTAGGGGTAAGTACTCGCGCACCCATCGCCGCCAAAACTCACAATCCGCCAGGCCTTGGGCAGCCCGCCATGTTTTGCGGTCCGCCGGCTCACATACGGGCCTAGTGTAGGCAGACCCATGGAGCTTCCCAGTAGAAAATGATTAGGTGTTAGCGCTTCGGGGTCGTCTTCTCGTTACAGGCACGTGGGTCAGGGGACGTTGCGTTCACCAGTGAACTCTACCTCGGCAACGCAAAGTTTGTAGAACTTCTTCTTTAGGATGTTTCTCCTGTTAATACTATTTTCAGAGCTCGCTTTACCGTCTGAATCATCCTTTTCCCATGCTTCCCCTTTTTACAAGCCAAGCTGCTCCCGGACTTAGTCGTTCGCCAAATTAAGCTGGTGTATTGCCGTGTAATCTCTTAGCGCGGGTTCCCAATCCTTCATGGCAGACCTCAGTTCTTGATCCGCTCCTTAAAATTAGTTCCATTATCTGGAGTACGCATGACGCGCGGCCGTCCGCGTCGCGACGCCATCCTTCTCATAGCCATTATAGCTGAGTCCGTACTGAGTGAAGCGACTAATTCCATATGTATCGCTCTCGTTGTCAAACAAGTAAATAGCGCGCCCCATCGTAGTGCGTTCCATCACTTTGAAAAATCGGTTCATATCTATGATGCACAATGCAGCCTTCTTGGCATGTAGCACGTACTCATCTGTGATATTCATTACTTGTTCATCTTCCCTGCGGCCACTCAGACTCTGGCTTGTATAAAAAATGCGGACCAATAAACCATCTATCATCATCTGAAGGTCTTCATATCAAAATTCAATCTTGTGGCGTCATCAGCCACATTATCTTCCGTAGACACTCCATCTCCATTGTGACACTTCCGTACTCTCGTTAATTTCTGTCTACTCTCATTTTGCCACAAAAGTGTGTGTATACTTAATCTCTGGGAGTTTCTTATCCATTGTAAAACTGTCCTAGAGTCGGACCAGTACGTTATGTTTTCCGGCTTCCATCTATGTTCTTCTAACACGGACTTTGTGAGGCGCGTACCTATTAGCGCCCCCTGCAACTCTAATTTCGGGATAGTTTGCGACATCCTAGGGCTCACTTTAGCTTTTGCGGCGGCCAGAGATACATGAATTCTCCCAGCGTACCGTCTTCAATTCGGGCCAAAATACAGATCGCGGCGGGACCGCCGATTCACTCGCATCTACAAAGGTGTGCAACTGTCTGTACCTCACTCTCCCCGTAAAATAACTTCGGGGCAGACGCAATTCGCTTATCTCTCTCATTCCCTGCAGCCATCTCTGAAATAATTCAGCTTCTTCTGTATGCGGTAGAGGGTCATCCCAATCCAACTATCATACGCCATAGACTCGCTGTAGTATGATTTTTCGCGGTGATGACGTAATAACTTAAAAGGCCCAACGGGTCGAACGTCGACATTACCGCTCAACGCTTCTCTCTTAGTAGGTGGGCTGCAAACATCTCTTGAGGACGTCCTCTGGGACTCGGTTCATGGTAGTATTGAATCCCATTAAGTCGCTGCTCGATTCATAGCATAACCCAAGCGTGCGCTCTCTGCTCAGCGCGACTCCGTCAGGGTTTTCATAGTAGTCGCATCACAGGCTATCCTGTCGCATTCTGTCTCGAATCTTCAGGCTATTTGTAGCGCAGCCTGTCAACTCGAAACCTGCTAAACTGTGTATTCGTACAACATCTGTCACGACTCTCATAGCCTCATCCTCGTCATCGAAGCTCTCTACGTAATCGTCCATGAAAAATGACTGCGTTATGCTCTGTGCTGCGCGTGGGCATTCTTCTCTGTGTTGTAAGGCGTTGTAATCCCTCACGCTATGCGCTAGGAACGGCGAGCTTTTCGCACCAAATATCATTGAAATCATCTTATACTTTGTGGGCGGTCCCTCTCTATTCTGTCCACGCCATAAGAACATTTGAGCCGCCCTGTCGTCGGGCCTCAATCTTTATCCGTAAAAGCATCTCTTTTATATCAGAAGTGTACGGCGATTCTTCCCTTCTCGAAACCGCCATAGAATTCCTGCCAAATTCAGCAGTAAGTCGGGGCCTTCCAATAATTCCGAATTCAAGCTTGTCTCGCCTGACAGTTTCGCTCGCGCGTCAAATACGAGGCGAATTTTTCCCGGCTTATTTGGGTTGATTCACAGCGAAGTGTGGCAGGAACCACTGCTTAGGGTTTCCCCTTCTTCTGACCCATCTGCAGGTACAGCGTAACCTTTGTCCAGTAGGTTTCTGATCTGCGCTGTATGCTTGTCTCGAAAATCGCTGGATTTATCCATCTTTCTTTCTATCGTCTGCAGTCTCTTGAACGCCTGCGCAGAAACTAGGCGGCATCTTAACATCGTCTCGTCGCCATGGCAATGCGGCAAACCATCGCCCATCTGTCAATTTCACACTCTTCTGGAAGCATTCAACTGCTCTCTGCTCTGATTGCGTCATAGGTTTTCACGACACTAACTAATACCTATCGCATCAATCGCGAAATGTTCGCGCACTAAATCATGTAGCGTGTCATCTATCTTTCTCACGCTCTGTATATGGCATACAATCTCGCCATCTCGCTCCCTGTTTCGCGGAGCCGAGCCGCCGGATTATCCATCCCGGTTTAGTCAGGGACGCAACCGGCTGTCCCCGACTTCCTTCACGTAACCTCCTGGTCACGATCAATTCCCAAAAATCTGATCCTATTAAGATTTTCGGCTTCATTTTGCCCTGTACATATTTCCTTAGCAATGTCCTGTAGGTGCGGACATTGCAAATGTCTCATCTCAATCTTTTGAGTATTCAACGATAAATCTTTCATCGTTCTTGCTCATATATGTGTGTGCGCCCTCCGTGGTGAGTATCCTGTAGACTTACATATCGGCTACCTGTTATCTCTGAGTGCGCATTTATGCTTCGCACCGCGAACGGGGCCGGCGGGCCCTCCGCTCCCAAATTTTCAGCCAAATCCTCATCTATTATTGTAGTTCGAGCTTCACTTCGTCGCACAGAGCGTACGTCTGAATAACTCCCTTGGGACCCTTTAGTTGCACGGGACATATCTTCAATAATATTTGCTTATCTTCCGTGTTGAGCGATGCGACAATCTCGACATTGTCTGTATTTGCCGTCTCGCGCTCACTGGGCAATCTGAAAATGCAATAACTGGTGGTGGGGATATCTACACCCATTTCATTCCACATCTGCCTTTCAAACTGCACTTGAAGCGCCTGTGTTTACTGTTGAAACACCTATAAACCTCATTCCTTCTTGTTTGGCCCACTTCCATCTTTCTAATTTCTGTCCACTTAGCCTTTATTTTTGGACAGCTGGGCGTTGCATGTTTCTCATTGCAGCTCAAACACTCGACGTCTGTGTTGTAACTTTCTGGTGGCCTCTTTCTTAGGTCCTCTGTATGGTGGTTTGAATTTCTTTGTCTCTGTGTTGGACGTCGTTGTACTCGTCTTCGGCGCGTTGTAAGCGTGTCGAAGTGCCCTGTCTGCCTCCTGCATTAAGAATCGAGCCAAAACTTCCATCTCGGAGAATCTGTAGTACTATTTGCTTCGGCATAGTCGCACCATCTCGCCTTTACGTGCGGGCTCAGTTTATCTACAATCTCTCG